>VDFB02266920.1:0-61865 GCA_007258455.2 Sequoia sempervirens
AAATCAATTTATATTTGCATACATGCAAGGCAGCGGACTAACGTTTTGTATAATTAGTTTAAGTGATATTTGTCCAAAGCTTTAATATTATAAATATGAGTTGTAGATGTGTATATCTACCTGTGTCTATATGTGTATTGGAAAACATTTATTTTTAAATTATATGTGAAGATATGTATTAGTTCATGTTTAGAGCATGATAAGATATGCTATAGATCTATGTTTGGAATAGTAGTGTAGTGTTCATGAGATTGATTATCTTTCTAAAACACAATTAGAGTATTAATTGGCTCATTATATTTATATAATGTATATAGTCATAGGAATGGTTATAAATCCTAAATTAGAATAAAAGAAAATAGTAGTAATAATAAGAAGAATAGAAAAATTATAATGATGTGAAATATAAATAAAAGTTTAAAATATTTTATATAACTACATCATAAGAGCATAAATATTATGTAAGTCGATTTGTTTTGAGAGTACCCTAAAAAGGATATTTGAATGGTAATTTAAGGAGAAATTTTTAAAGGTAAATATACGTTTGGATAGATTTAGGCTCCTTTCAATTAAATGTGATTATTTTGGATAGGATAAATATAATGTTTCTTTTGTTACTGTTAGTGGTTAAATTTATCCGTGAATGTTTGTAGTATACTAGGAGTTTACACTTGGTAATTGTCATATTAGAATAGTAGTTTTAAGAAAGAAAATATATATATATTTGTGGTTGGGACATAAGTTGCATTTTGTTAGTTACTTAATCTTGTGGTCACGATAAATTGATTAAGCAAGGGAGTAATGTGTAGAAGGGAATTAGTATATTGATTTTTTTTGGGAGTTTGGTTTATGGTTGTATTTGGTAGTCTTATAATTGGTGGTTGTAATAACTCTTTCATTGAGGAATTGTGTATGCTAGAATTAATCGTTACCTTTAAGTCATGGTTAAGTATTGAGGTAAACTTTGTTTGTCTTCATTCTGGTAGTTTTATAAACTTGCATAAACATTGGAATAAATTGTTCTTGAATTGAGACTTCTTTCTAATTAAATTCTCTTGGATTGTTGATCAGGGGATTACTTTATGATGGTCTGAGTTTCTAATAAATGTTGTCTTATATGGATACTTATTTAGAACCTTGAGATTGTAATTGTTTTGAGTAGGTTGGTTTCTTTTAATTGTGAATGTGATTAGATAGTTGTTATCATGTTGTTAGTTATATGAATGTAATTTTTGTGCCACGGTAAGGGGTTCTTGTGAGGAGAAAATTGAGGTCCCTCGTGGAACATCTAGTTGGTGGCTTTTGGATATTGAGCGATTTTGTTGATGTGTGGATTGCATTTTTATTTTGCTGGGGGTTGACAGAGCTTTCTTGGTGTGGTTTTATGGATTCTTTCGATGTGACTTTTCGTGAGTAGATTTTGAGTTGGGAATGTTCTCTCAATTAATGTATGTTGCTATTCGTTGGGAACCAGTATGTTTTCTTTTGGTTCCTTACCCTAAGTGGTAAATTAGTTGATTCTATCTTTGTCATGATTGATGGTCCTGCTTGAGTTGTTAATAAGTCAAATTGAAAGTTCTTTGAATTATGGGTATTCCGAGAGGAGAAAATAGAGGTTTCCCTTGGATTCCCGATTTAGTTCGTATTGAAGTTGTTGATGTTGTTTAAGGGAGTTGTTGATCTTATTTTGATGTATTCTCTCATTATATTTGAATTGAAAATAGTTCTTCAAGGTTTTGCTTTTATTGTTGTTAGTTCCTTGATGGGGAAACCCTAGTGTAACTTTATGAGAATCTTCCAGAGGTTTATTTTAATATTGGTTAGTGTTCCTCCTTTTATGTGCCCTTGTTGTGGCAAGTGTTTTGGTTTCATGTTTTTGAAAAGGGTTGTACATGAATCGTTGAGATTTTGATTATGTATTTATGGCAAGATGGATGATGCCTTGCATGCTTCTCTGTTGTGATCTAATGTACTTGTTATGCTGTACAACCCTTGGATTTGGTTTTTATGTTTTGAGTGTCACAAATTAGGAATTGGCTCTAAATTAGATTGAATTGGCGGTACAAAGGAAGCCAGGGATAGCCTAAGTTAGAGTGAGAATTAATAAGTGATAATTTAAATAATTAACTAGGGGTGGGTAGAATCACATTAAAAGATAATTGACTCTTAGCCTTTGAGGTGCTACCCACCAGGACTAAAGGGGATTGAGAAGGCCGTGGTTAGCATGTTAGTTGCCTTGTCTTAGCGAAGGGAGTGGCAGGTCAGCATAGACAACCCTATGGTATGAAATAGAGTAGTCTGGATAACCATAGATGGAGGCGGCTCCTAGTGCTCGGTTTTAGTCTGGATAATTCGTCAGTAGACGGAGGCGGCGCCTTGCGTTAGTAGTAGTCTGGATAATCCATGTAAGCCATGCGATGACACTCTCCTCTAACACTCCTTATTATGTTGTTTCTTTGGAAATCCTCTGGAAGTGGGTCTTTGTCTTGAATTGATGGATCATAGTTGTTTTGAATTGATTTATGGTTTTACCCTATTTGATCTTTGGTGTATTCTTTGGTCTTGTATAAATCTTGTGGATGTTTGGGTTTTGACCTTGTACTCTTATGGTACTGTGATATGATGTTATTGTATTGTGTCATTGTGATTCAGAATTGTGTTATGTTTATTAATTTAGTTTGATTTGGAAGTGTTTTATGATCTTCCTTTGGTTCCTTGTTTACTGGCTATTGCCTTGAATTATGTGATGAGATTTATGACTCTTGGATGTGGTTGATTATGTCATTGTAATTCCTGAGTGTTATGATACTTTTGTATGACGCTGAGTCTTGTGGTTCTTTGTTGGATGTTCTTGGTTGAGGTCTCTTTCTTGTTAGCTCCTAGCACGGGGGGTGGGTCTTCGGACTCACATGGTCGGGTGGAACGTGCTAAGCACCCCATTGGGTCCCCAGTCGAGGATCGAGAGGTGCGGATTGGTGCTGTTACAGCGACTCCAGAGTTGTATTTGTTTTGGAGCCAGTTTTGATGCTAGTATTCATCTATTCATTTGTATCATGGTATCTTGTGTATGGTTACCATTTATGTTTGGGAACACTTTTACATCATTGTACTTTTTGAACATTGTACTATAATGAAATGTTAAACTTGGCGTGGATATTGACCATGGTAGTTGTTATTCATTGTGTTATGTTAATCATGCATATGTTGTATTTATGTGCAGATGGCTTCTTATCGATGAATTTTTCATGTATGTGTTATATTTATTGTTAATGATTATATCTTTGGATTTTATTCTTTATTGATGTTGTATGGATCTAAGTTGTGTAATGACTCTTCGTGTACCCCAAGGGATGTATGTGTTAATGAATCTATTTAATTGAAATTCATGTTATGACTTAATGTGTATTACATGTATGTTATGTTTATTTAAAAAAAAAAATTGCTGTAATTATTGTGTTATTGTCCTTTGGGGTTACATACTGACATTCAACCATAAATAATGTTCAAACTAATTCATTCTCTATTTGGAAAATGAAGTTGACTCATGGCTTCCCAAAACTTTGTGATTCATAAACATCAAAACTCTTTGTAGATCCTCCTTCTATGAATGCAATATTGTCATGATCACTGTCTTGAGGAGGATTACTACCATGCTAAATGGCTTTCTAGACTTCACTGCAACTCCACTGAGTAAAAATGGCTTCACCATATCTCCTTGATGAAAGCTCAACAAGGAACAAAATAATGTGCAAAAGAAGAGGAAAAACTAGACCATTGTGCATGTCAAGGATACACATACTACCCTATTGCCAATAATATGCAAATTTATAAGAAACAAAGGAAAATTTGGCATTTCTCTTTCTCTTCAACTTGCTTCTTCAATGTGCCAATATCATCTTCCTTATCTCTATAATGTGCTCCTTTCAATGCTATAATTTTGGTTTGAACTAGCCCACCAACTATTGTTCTTGTGACATGAAAGGAATGCTACCCTTGCTACATGGACACAAAGCTGCTTGTACTGGTTAAAAGAAGATGCACTGTATGTGAGAGTTCTCTAAGACCCTAAAAATCTTGATGTCTCGAGATGATTATTCTGAAGGTAAAATACCAAGCACCTCTAGTTAGGGTAACAAACAAATATAATGAGAGCATTGGAAAGTTGCAAAATTAATTCTTTGATATGACAAAGGAAACCTTAACTTTGGCATTCTATATTGGAGATTTGAAGATTGCAATATTGAATCCAATTGGGCTAGATCCATCGATACTAGGAAGTCTACAACAAGATATATTTTTACTCTTGGTTCAAAAGTAATTTCTTTGCAGAGGAAGCTACACCATATAGTTGGTTGTCTTATCTTCCACTAAGGAAAAATATAAGGTAGCTTTGACTACAAGATGTGAGGCAATGTTGCTGTAGAGTATATTAATCAATCTTCAACCTGACCAAACCAAAAAATCATCTTTCTATGACAATCTCGCCCATTTGGACAATCTTATTATGAATCTCATATGTATAATGCTGCACATTGGCCTTTGTTTATGTTGTTGGTCAATTGATCTTTTTCATTCATAGAAAACAAAATAAAAGTGTTTCTTAATCAGATTCTCAAATTCATTGCATTTAAAATCAGTTGGTTTTCTCATAGCCAATGAATGAATATAACTTTTAATGCATGACTAGCCAGGTTCAAACTTGCAAAAGTGATTTGTTGTTCTTCATTCATTTGATGCAAATTGAAATATGCCTCAATTTGAGGTAAGCAATGCTCCATTCACAAGACTTTTCAATTCATTTTCCTATGATATGGAGTTTTACAGTTGTTTTCAGTCTTGACATAAGGAGGATAGCATTGGTTGCTTCTCACCTATCTAAAATATTTTAGTATGACAAGATTCTAAAGTGTTGATGATTGTTCAAATTCAGATTCAATTGCTAGCAGACCTAAGCTTGAAGAAAATGTTTGAACCTGTTGAGTTGATTCATGATAATAAGGTCTAGAAGAAGAAATTCATTCCTTTGCACTTTATCTGTCTTTTTGAATCTTATGCTGTTATTTATGAATTCCAATCTTAGTTGGATGCTGATAACATGCTTTCCTGAATCAAATTTATACGATGTTGGAGAAGAACAGGTACTTTAACAAATTAGCTCATATGCTGATGTTTTGAATTGTATATTAGATATCTTCTTTTGATTTAAATAGTAATAAGATATATGTTTCTTGCTTTGGTTGATTAGACTAGACTATAGAGAACAAACGAAAAAATGTTTTGGAGTTTTATATGTATTTTTGTAAGACTTTTTAACTTTACAACATAGATTATGTATTATTCAATTTTGATTTTTTGTTAATTTGCTCATTATTGATGTTTTATCCTAAATCAAGCTGAGGGTGATGATTTTGAAAAGGATTTTAGGGAAAAAACAATGTCACACAAACTCCAGGTGGGATGCATTTTCTTGATGCCTGAAATGAGTGTAGCATTTAGCTATAAAAGGCATCAGAAATAATTTTGCACCATAAACTGTTTAATGTACATATATTATATGAATCAACTACTTTTAATTTTCATTTTACTCCACTGAAATTAAATGAATCCTCATTTGTAATCATCAAGCCACTAGAAGGAACATTGTTTCCTTTAATTTTATTCCTGATATAGTAGCAACTAATTTTTTTCATGTTATTTTCAAAATTGTTGGTTATTTGATGCTAGCTTAACTTTTCTTGCAATGGTTGTATATGATGAAAACAATAGCCATATCAAATTCCTTTTTCCCAAGTCCTACTCTCTCAAGGTTAACAATCTCAATCTCACTAATAGTGATTACTAAGAAAGGTAATTCCACCAACTCTACCAAACAGTTTACCGTAGGAAAAATAAAAACAGATGTTTTGAAAGGAACTCCATGAAAACCAAGCTCTCTAAATGGTATATCAAACTCTAGTTCAAAATATTTTAGATGAGGCTACTCCCATAGCTCTGTTACTTGCTTGACAAATCCTTGAAACTCTGCATTGATTTTATTTTTCCTGTCCCTTTCTTCCTGTTCTTCCTCAACTTCATTAGGATCATACATTGACCTTTTTTCCTCTCATAAAGTTTGGACCACATCCATTACCTCCACATAAAACTGGACATTGTTGGTCTTCTTGGTTAACACCATGATATGGTTATGCAAATGAAAATGAAGCAAAGTAATCATCTCCTTCTCCATTGGTTGGAAGAATGCATAGTTAATGTTTGATACATGATATCAACTCTCTCTTCTGCTCTCATGGTTGAATACTGATATCCATTATGGTGGGCCTCCAGAGTTCCAGTCATCTTTCTTCCTCTTCCACCAAATGCTGGCATATTTTACTAATGTTTATTAGAATTGTTGCATGTTTAACATCATTGGAATGACATATTAGCTGTATTTTTTTTCAAATTTTATTATGGTATGTGCACTTTGATATGATGCAATATGATTATGGTTTCGTTTCATATGTTGTAATATTAGATATATAATAGAAAAATAAATTATTGCATGAAATAATATAACTTTTCATTTTAAATGTATTTTTTTTGTAGAATACGGGTCTTCCAGAAGATCAAGATGATCCTCATGATATCCAAAATATCTTGGTTCTGGAATAGATCGCATGGTAGAGGATGATGATGACACATATACAAAAGACATTGAGGTGGATGACGATGATGATGATGATACGGACGTGCGACGGCGGGATGATGATGATTAGGAGTTGCTGGTAGTAGCCGTGGCATTCATGATCATATAGACTGCATCATGGATCATCATTGATATATCATTATGATGCCTCTTTTCATGGTTACTATCATATGTATCATTTTCATGGCCTGCAATACCATATTATTGAGTTGTATCATTTTGACATGTATCATTTTGACTTATATCATTTGGACATGTATCATCTTGACTTGTATCATTTTGAGTTACATAATTTATCATTTTTACTTATATCATTTGTACATGTATCATTTTGACATGTTATTGATCTACTAGCATATTTGACTCACTTGTTTTAATTATAAATGATGATCATGTTATAATAATTATCTTTTTATTTAATCATATGAGTTAAATAATTAAATTAATCACTCTATAATCATATGAGTTATTTAAGAGGCATGATATATTTAACTAATTAAATTGAAATAAAACATAGTAAATTAATAAATGGAAGCAAAACAAGAAGCATTTTTAGAAGCAAAAAAGGAAGCAACAATGGAAGCTAAACTAAAAGCAAATCATAAGCAATCTTGGAAGTAAAACTTGGCATTATCTAGGAAGCAAAAATAGAAGCAATTTAGGTACCAAACAAAGAAGTAATAATGGAAGCAATTTTAGAAGCAACAAAAGATGGAATAATAAAAGCCATATTAGAAGCAACAAAAGATGCAAAAATGGAAGCAAAGCTAGATGCAACAAGTGGCACTATATCAGAAGCAAAATTGGAAGCAAAACTGGAAGAAAACCTAGTAGCAAAATCAGAAGCAAAACTAGAAGCAAACCTAGAAGCAACACAAGAAGCAAAACTAAAAGCAAAATCGGAAGCCAAACTAGAAGCTTCAAAAGTCGACGCTAAACCCGACGCAAAATCTGGTGCCGAAGTGAACAAGCCATTTAGTGTTGACTTTTGCGTCGTGAGATGTGTCCAATTGATGAACTCAAATGCACTAAATTTTGGTGCTATTTTAGGCGCTAATTGCCTGTTGTGCTGTAGTGAAATAAGGGCCTAATCCTTTAGAATACTAAAGCATGTTTACATAATATAATTAAAGGGCTTAGATAATATTTTAAATGATTTATGAGATTTTCCTATTGTAAATGGGGGATTTTTCAAGGATATTTAATTATAAAAGGGGGATATGGGTGATTTTGTAAATCTTATGGTTTTTAACCATAATGGGCAAAATTCTATGTATAAAAGAGGGGTGAGAATTTAGAGTTGGGAGACGAAGTGAGGAGTGTTGAGAGAATTCTTTTGGAGGTAGATGTATGCATAGAGACTTTGTATTTTGTAATCATTTGTGTAATTGGGATTGAAAGGTATTTGAAGCCTATCCCTTGGACGCAAGTAAAGGAGAATGCAAAAGAGTCTTAGGTGTTGAGAGAGACTGTGAGAGAAATTGCAATGCAGGTCTAAAGCTTGGATGATGTAAGAAAAGCATGTTAAAGCTTGGCATCATTATTAAAGCGGTCCAACATTGAGAAGCGGACTCAGAGACGTAGCTCATATTGAACAAATTTCGTTATCAAGCTCGTGATCTCTCTCCTTCTTTTCTCGTTTTCTAATTCTCTTTCATTTCTTTCAATATTTGATTCCTTTTGAGTTCTAATTATGACATTTACAAGATTAGTGAAAGTAATTAAATTGTGTTAAGGATTAAGTGAGCTCCATTTCGATAATTTCAAAGGTTAAATAAACATAACCACACAATTTTGTTTGCGATGGGGTTAAAATCTATAATTAAAGTGCAAATTATTTATTCCCCTTTAATTACATATCAACATACAAGGTTTTGTTGATACAAATTGGGCAGGTGACTTGGATAGTCCAAGGTCCATTAGTGGCTATGTTTTTACTTTGTTAGGAGATACAATGAGTTGGATGAGTAAGAGGCAGCCTATACTTGTATTTTCCACCACCAAAGCAGAGTATATGGCTACTACACATGTCTTTAAGGAGGCAGTTTGGTTACAGAGACTTGGTAATGGTATTGGTTTTGATTGTAGGATAGTAAGGATTGGATGTGACATTTGGAGTGCCATATGTTTAGCCAAAAATCCTATATATCATGCTTGTACTAAGTATGTGGATGTTCAACATCACTTTGTGTGAGAAATGGTTGAGAATGGTAAAGTCTTGATTGAGAAGGTTGGCACTTTAGATAATGTTGTAGATTCTCTCATGAATTTAGTGACCACAAATAAGTTCTCTTGGTGTAGGAAGGCCATGGGCCTTTATCACTATACATGATTATATATTTTATTTGTATCTCATGGATGTAATTGCAATGTATAATGTCAAGTGGGAGAATGTTAGGATAGGTGACATTATAATTGCTATCCTAAGTTGATAATTGTGTGTCTCCATGTTATTTGGAAAGTGTTTTAGAGGACATGAGTGGCAAAATATTTATTATTTATTTTTCTATGATAAATTGTAATTACATTCAAAGAGGTGGGCCCACTATGGTGACAGTTACAAAGCATCTTGAGAGCATATTTCCTCTAGGCGTCCAAATTTTTGTCGGGGACCACTTTGTAATGCATGTCCTTGTAGTTATTTACATGTTTTACATGGTGGGGCACCCAAGTTTGCATGTTAGTGCATGAAGCTATTGGAGCCATCAAAGAGTTATGGAGCACTTGGTAGTGACCAATTTTCATTGGCTATGGGTTAGGTGCCCATGTGAAGACCATGCAATCATTCAATAATTTTCACCATGTTTATAGGATATCCACTAAGGGGGTGTGGGTTTTTCCAGGTGGTTTTGCTTGTTTTTTTGGGATACCATGTGTGGTATTCTCTCCCACAAACTTCTATACATTGGAGCATTGAGACAGTGGTTGTAGAGTTTGTTTTGCAGGTTGTCAAAGTAATGAAGTGTTGCCAAAATTTAGAGAGAAGTGTTGTATTATTGTATCTCATTTGAAGATTAATACAAAGATTGGATCTCTTTGGGTATGGAGTTTTTTCCCGCAAGCGTTTCTCCACATATATCTTATGTCACTTGTGGATCTCAACTTGTGGTATTGCTATTTTTTCTTTCATGTATGGAATTGTTAATCACATAATATATTATTGGTAATCTTGTAAACATAATTTTTTAGATTTGCAAAACACTTTATTAAGTTCTATTGATGCAAGTTTTACCTTGGATTTCCAACAATCTTGATGGTATGTTTGTCTATTCTTTTACATTGTAGATTCAAAAATACTTGTTTGCATATTTTTCTCTTATGGGGTTATGTGAAAATAGTTTATTATGGTTATAAATTTCCTTTAATAGCTAATGAAACACATCTATTTGATTTTCTAGAGAAATCCTATAGTACAACCAAAATAGGTTGAATGATGTAACTGGGCTTGCTAGTTGAAAGACTAGTTTATATAATTTATAATGAGATGTATTTATACAATAGGTCATTGAATAAGCCTTTCATAATATATAGATAGGTGTCATGCACATATGGTGCACTTCTCAACTGAAGTTGTGTCAGTTGCTTGATCCACATGGTGTTGGTTATTTGACATGATAATATGGTGTAGACACAACTAAGTGTTAGATGCAAGCATGTTAGGAAAGGTGTTAAGATTATGAAAAATGTGATTTTTAAAGGTATAAAATATAAAAAAGCTTAGTTTATAGGCTATATAGGTTTTGGGTTGTTGGCATCCATTTTTGGATGCTCAATATGTAGATCTCTTCTACCTCCATTTTTTTTTAAAAAAAGTAAGCCCAATTAGCCTCTTGGATTAAAAGTTATGGCCTCTAGAAGTTTGGCCTCCTACATTAGAAATGTAAAAAACATCTATGATACATTAAAGAGTTGTAAGAGGCAATTACACTTGTTGACTAGCTTATGATGTGTTATGATATGTCATAAGATATATTTGAATGGGGATAACGGAGTTGAAATGAAGTTCTTGAGTTCGTGAGTAGATTATGACAAACTTATAGCAGGTGAAAGGAATATGTTATCTTTAGCTCTTGAACTCATCTTGGGATTTGGGAATTGGATTCTTACTCAGGGATTTGGGCACCACATTTTGGGTGGTTTTAACTCATGGTTTCTTAATTACCATTTGATGGTTTCATATATAGCATCTCTTATTTATTAGGTGCTTGAGATGGAGGTTTTGATAGCGAATTTTATAAGTATTGTTATGTTGGCAAAATTATTTTAGATATCTAATTGGTGATACTCTTGTAAATGCTTAGAATCCACAAGTGTATTGTAACATTTGATTATTGAATAATACAATTGCTCTGGCATGTGAAGTTTTTCTCTTGAAAGGGGTTTTCTCCATGTAAGTCACTATGTTGTGGCATATTGCTTTTGTGCTTATTTCCTCGTAACTATGTGATTAGTTTAATTTTCACACATATATCCTCTCATAGATTAGTGTGGGAAGCATATTTTGCACCTTTGCTTCCTTTGAATATGGATTTTAATTGACTGTATTGGTGTAGGTGCATATGCTTTCCATGCACAAGTCACACATAAGGTCAAAAGGTTTATGTAAGGGTTGATAACAATATTGTCAAAGTGAAGTGCAAAATCTTATTGCATGACATTATTAAAGAGTACATGCACAACTATCTTGTCGTTTTACATACCTATTGAAAATGGTGCTTGTATAGATGTGCATGAAGCTTTTCTATGAGAGTGTACCATCCAGACACAAACCATCTTAATGTTGTGATGTACACACAAAAGATAATACAAGCCAAGCTTATGTTAAACTAATACATAGAAATATGAATTACACATAATTACACATGAATAATCATTTACACCATGTAAAAAAATTAATGAACATCAATTGCTCTCTTCCCTCATCTCCCAATCCTCTTGCGATACCCTTCCTTTCCTACCTCTTCACTTTTTAATGGTTGCTTGAAAATTTCCAACCTTTTCACTTCTTTAACTTTATTAAAATTATCTTCTTCAAAAATGTGGCCCTATAAAACTCACCATTAATAATAACTTTTGAAAAATGACTTACACACATCTAAATTAATCAAATACGATAGTGGTTTTCATATGCACCAATAAAAGCCGAGCTTTAAAAAACTAAAATAAGACGTAAAATAAAAGAAAACTGAAAAAATTCCAGTTACTAAACAAAGCTTCAAACTGTTTATTTGACTTAAAAATTCGAAGAATTACAGTATCAATTACTCGACATCATACTTCCTATTTAGAAAATAACCCGACAGTTGTAAGATTGCATTGCAGCGGAGATTCCTCCTCTTCATCATTTTCCCATTGCTTTCGTTTAAGTGAAGAGGGCCAAATTAGCGGGAAGGATGAGCCCGCGAAAGATTGACATTCAACCTGGCTAAAATGTTAAAATTCTTTCCTGCTACCGTTCTCTTCCCGTCGCCTGTATTTTGGCATAAAAACCCTAAAAAACTCCATAAATCCTGTTATTTCTGACTTTTAAGAGGAAGGAAGAGTTGGTCACGGTATATGCAGAAGCAAGCGAAGAGCAAGGGTATCGTGGATTGTGATTTGTGTACGGTCACGGAAAAGGCAGGAGTCAATCATGTCTATACCCCACAACCGCTGCGTTTTTGGTTAGTCTCTTCCATTCTTTATTCTTTATGCTTTTTAGGAAATCTTGAATGAGATTGTGCGCCGCCTCTAGATTTAATTTACTTGACCAAGAATGGTCAATGGTGGGTAAAATTTTAGTGAATATAAATTTTGCACAAGAATTGAATGTTTTCCTGTCGCAAAACTTAGAAAGATGTGTATAATTTACGAAAGAACATAGCATGTACTACCGGTACTATATGTTTTGAGTTTGGTGATTCTAACAAGATTATGTGCGTTTGATATGAATTAGAAACATATTTTTAAAATTTAATTTATTGGTAAAATCTGATTTCAAAAAGAATGGTGAAAAATTATCCTATTGGTGTAAAAAAATGCCATTAAAAGAGGCGCTGACCAGTGCTACAAATGAGAAGTTCATAGTTTATAAGTACGCAGAGGGAATGCCTGGTTTATCTCAGTAAAATTAAAGCAGGAAACTAGGAAGTGTTTTGCCTAAAGCATAAAAATATGCTAAGGAGTCAATCTCCTTAACATTCTAATGCAACAAATTCCTATGCTGTCTGATAACGTTATACATGTAGGCTGCTGAGATGTACGATATCTAACTGATAAGCTTGGACCACATTTTAAATTTTTTTAGATAGGACTTACTTGAATGTTCTCTGTAATCATTATATTGCATCCTTGTCCCATATTAGCTGGAGGTATGTTCCTTTGACTACCCGGTGCTCTTTTTTCTATCAGGGTTAAAAAGTTCATTAAAATATCAAAATATCAGAGGATGAATTACAAAGAAAGTTAGAAACAAGCCGAATCCCACCACCATAGTGGATATCTTGTATGAACCATTTTAATAACAAAATAAAATAACATCTGCCAAGTAATTCTTATCCTGCCCTAAAAATATGTTGTTATACCTGTAATTGTTCTGGTTCTTTGTCTCAAGAGGAGGTGGACCTTTGCTAGTTGTTTTTTTGCTTTTTTCCTTCAGAAAACGATTGTGTTACACATCCTGCCCGTTTATCAGTAGCCAATGGAATCAGCTTCATGGATTCCTGCTCCTGAAAAGCAATTCTCGAGCCATCAGGTTTGCACTTTGCATTGTCCATGGAATTTTAGTAAGTTGATTTTTTCCTGTCCCGAGTCTTAGAGTATTAGGAAGAAGCATCACTACTGTGTGGTTTATGGAAGCATTCTTCCACCAGGTAGCCTTTTGTTTCCCCCTTCTTCTGACATGATGGAAACTATCGTTGGTATCTGCTGCATTGTTTTTTTAAGCTTTTATTGTGTATGCATTTTGCAACGAGATTTCCAAGGTAATGGCCATATTTAAAGCAGTTCTTGCAACTGAAAGTAACATTCTGAAATGTTCCACCCCAAATGGAACGATCTCTATTCCGATTTTCTCCGATTTGTCTCTGTTTGGCAGATTGGACATTTTGTCAAACAAATCACATGATAAAGTCTGAAACTAATTGTAGGTCATCCATACTTGAAATTCCAAATAGATTCACTCAGGAAATCAAAGATTTTTAATCCTCATTCAATTGACATATGACTGAGACATAAACATGGAAATAATTGCAAGCTACAGCCAAACGATACTCAGATTTGCAGCTTATAATAACATTCAGAAATGATAACAGCAAATGAATAATAACAAATAATGCTAACAGCAGCTCGGCTTCTCTCAGTTCTTAATATATCAGCACTAACAGAGGTTTACAAATAATAATTTCTGAGTATGAAGAGGAATGGGAGATGTAGCATAAACTATCTCAGACCTGTAACTCATTCGCCTAACCCTGAAGATGCATTGAACTTGCCTTAGAACTGCCCAAGATGAATCAGCAACAACTCCTTTTCAATCTGAGGTATTCAAAAAAAGTGTAATGTGTATGTAGTCTCAGAACTCAGATTTATGAACAGCAGAAGTAATGTGATCAGATTATTCAAGAACCTGGACATAGTGCAACTCTAGACTGTTATGGTAGCGTTTGGAATACTCAGAAATTTCTGAAACACAGTTGCAGCATTGATTACCAACTTCTGGAATGAATTCAAGGTCACAACAGCTATATCCCTTCAAAACCTACGTCCAAACTGAAAGGAAACCAAAACTTCAACAGCAGACGTCCAGCTATAAGAAATCACTAAACCCGAAATCAGTAATAATAACAATCCCTCCGAACTGGACAATAATCTAAATCTTCAGAACTTAAGAGGGAATTAATGGTGTGATATTCAAGAAACCCTTATATCTGATATGTCGTAATTTATCAAACCCTTGATCAATCTTCAAACCTGAATTGAATCTTTCCTGTAGATTCGTTGAAGTACAAGCACAATTCCTGCAATGGAATTGTCTGCAAACTATTCTTCCTGAGGGGTGACGTCCTCAAAAAGTTTGAGATTTTCATACTCTCCAGTCTTCAGTAAAACCCTTAGCCAAATTCTTCTTCTTCAACAATAAATGAATAATAATGATGAAATGAGCTTCAAATGCCCTTTTATAATTCTCAATTTGTATTTGACTTTCATTTTATTTAATTAACTTTCATTTCATTTACTTTCCCCGCCTTATGACTCCCTTTAATATTTAATTTAATTGGGCACAATACTTTATAAAATAAAGTATTCTTTTAAATCATTTAAATCCCCTTTTAATAAAGTCCCTTTTTATGACTTATTTAATTGACCTCATGATATAATAAAATCATATAATATAGAAGTCATTAATATCATTAATGATATTCACTTAATATTTAATTATTATTAAAGTTAACACTTCAATAATAATCAATAAATCATAACTCCATAAATATCAACATTTAACTGATTCCGTCAACACCATGAGGTTACCCACTGCTTCCTCTGCTCATCAGAATGACTTACTATAAATAGTAAGGTTGGACCCAATGCTCAAGTGACTTACTCAAAATAGTAAGTGTGCATCAAATGGTCCTGAATGGCCTCCAGAAGGCGCACCACAAATTAACTGGGACACTAAGCTGAAGAATACTGAAATAAACACCAAAGGGTCCTCTGAACACCCTGTTAGTCTACGGGGACCAGTTAGTAGACTAACCACTGCATCTGACCACTGCCTAGGAAAAGGGGACATTACACATTCTCATCTTCAATGCTCTGGTGCCATATTGAGACATTTCATTCTATAATTAACTCATGTGGAAGTCCATTTGTACACAAAGCCTGGCACATGTTATCATGAAATGGCCTGTTTTATTTGACCCATGTCACAGACTTAAGAGTAGCCCCGTTACCATTATAATACAACTCCTTCAGACTTTGTTGCCTTTTATTTTCATTCTGCTAAGTTTCAAACTTTGTCAGGCTTAAATGGATTCTTTCAATACACCCGTATCTTTTGGTGTCTAATGAATTCTTTTGGCCGGTGTTTACTGAATATATATTTGTCTAAATAGGTAGTTGATTGGGAAGCCAATTTCCATTCATTATTAAATTGAACCCTATTTGTGTGCATTTTGTTTTGGTCCGTTCCTGCTACTTTATTGTAATGTGAAAACCTAGGGGCTTGTTTCTGGATGTTTGTTTTTCAAATTTCAATTGACAAGCTTTATTCCCGGTTGGGGACTTGTACCCTGACACTTGCTTCCCAATAGATAAGATTTGCTATCAAATGGCATTTTTCACCTTGATACTTGTTTCTTGGTCAATTCTTGGCATGTGGTACATACTCACACAGTAATATTGAACAGTGCACACCCAAAGAGGGTTCATATTGGCTTGTCTCTGGTGTCAATCCTTAGGTTTTGTGTGACTCTGCTTTACATCATTTTGTTCTTTTTATACTGCTAAACCCAAGAACCATAAAACATTGCAAATATGATCATGATCATATCGAATAAAATATAACAGAGTTTTTCTCACGGCTTATCACTTCTTTCGCCAAAAGCTGAAATTTGATAATATAGGATCATGATCACATCTAATATACTATAATAGAGTTCTTCTAATATCTTAACAGTACTTTCATCAAATGCTGGAAGTTGACAAAATAAGTTTGGTGAGACTCTACTAATCACAATTTCCTTATCTTTTGTGAACATCTGTGAGGTGGTAAAAAATGCTCATTTGAGATCATAGTTAATAATTATTATAAACATGTTACAATAGTGTTATCAGATAAATG
Organism: Sequoia sempervirens; assembly: GCA_007258455.2. Taxonomy (NCBI): domain Eukaryota; kingdom Viridiplantae; phylum Streptophyta; class Pinopsida; order Cupressales; family Cupressaceae; genus Sequoia; species Sequoia sempervirens. The sequence continues at coordinate 16,506 of VDFB02266920.1, forward strand.
ATTATCTTGAGATAAGATTCATGAGACTTTCAGATTTTAACTGAAGGCCTGGTTTACACAATTTTCCATTGCTTATGTTGTTAAATCCTGAGAACTGGCAGCTGCTTGCAAGTTTCAGATAGTGCAAACAATGCCTGTTCTAGATCATGGTCATAACGAGTTATGAACAGCGCACATAAGATAAATGATTGTGTTAAGATCATTGCCTTTGTGACTTTTCCACGTTTGACATGATTTATGTTGGCAATCTGTAAAATAAGTCCTGCGAGACTTTCCTATACATTTCCTTTCATTTTATGCTTTAAAATCCTGAGCACTGGAAGCAACTTGCATTTTTTGGGTTGTCCTAAAAGTGTTTGTTTGAGATCATAATCAGAACTGACATACTTTGTAATGTCCCCTAGTTGGGGTATGCCTGAATTTGCCCAAAAAGTAACAATTCCAACAATATAATTTGTTTACAAATAGTGTTCTAAAATTAAATCATATAAAAGTTATTGAACTTAAGAGTAAATGAACAATTAATATAATAACATTGCCAGATTAGGTCTAATCTATAGTTTCATTCCCCATAACCAATCATAGAAAGGATGGGAAAGGAAAGCATGGTAGGATGCTCGGAGTCTATTCATCACAATTAAGCCCAAGAGCGTGGCAATCACCTCTTGGCCCCAAGTGGCAGGAACTTTCATTACCATCCAACATGAGGTGGTCTACTTACGTGGTGGAGACTGTTCTTCACAACTAATCCCAAGAGAGTGGCAATCACCCCTTGGCCCCAAGTGGCAGGAACTTTTGTTACCATCCAACATGGGGTGGTCTACTTATGTTGTGGAACACGGGGAATGTTCATCACAATTAAGCCCAAGAGCGTGGCAATCACCCCTTGGCCCCAAGTGGCAGGAACTTTCATTACCATCCAACATGGAGTGGTCTATTTATATTGTGGAACCGGTCTGCTGCCTCTCCCAATCGTGTTCCCTTGAAAATCCATGCCTGATTGCTTATAGGAAAACCAATAGATTAAATCAATCATTATAAGAGCCTTAAATAGATTAGCAATTCCCATTAGTGACTAGGTTAAAGATACATAAGAGATTATATATATAAAAACATTATACTCCATCATGATGCATACCAATCACTTATTATATTCAATGGTTGCTGCCTTTCTGAATGCAGATGTTTATTTATTTATTGATCTCCTTTGATGATTGATGTCTTAGTGATTGATATTTGAATGATTTGAGGCTAGAATGGTTGATGCTTGGATAGTTGATGTTTGAATGATGGATGTTTGTATGTTTGATTTGATTGAATGAATTGATAATTTATGATGATGATTTGCTGATTGATTGTTTGCTTGATTTGATAATTGATGATTGATTTAATGGATTCATGAGGGATGATTGAATGAGTGCCATTTTGATGCATTGGTGAGTGATGATTGATAAGTGATCCTTGAATGCTCTGAATGATTTCTCCTTTATACTTTATTGGTGAAAGAGTCACCACTTTTCATAAAAATTGAGTCACCACCCTTCATTGCTGCCCTTTTGAGATTAATAAATCATTTTTTTCCAAATTGATCTCTCTTCCATGTCCTCCTTAAATGAAACCTTCTCCCCTTTATATCTTCCAATGTAAGGGAGAAGTCCCACCACTTCATCATGTCTACCCTTTGCAAGAGTCACAACCTTTCACGATTACCACCCTTTGAAAGAGTACAACCTTTCATAATTTCTGCCCTTTGAAAGAGTCACTTCCTCATTGTCTTCCCATTCCTTTCTTCTTCTATTAATCCCTCCTTGGTTCCCATGCTCCCCTCCTCCTTTTTGAACTCTTCTCCCTTTTATATCTCATGTTTGAGGGAGTCACAACTCTTCACTTCATGCCTTTTGACTATTCATTAAACTTAATTAATTAATTAAATTTTAATTATATCATTTTTTTTTTATATTTTGATTTTATTATTATTATTTATTATTAGATCCTATTTCAAAAAAGGGGACATTACATACTTAGTAACTTAAACAGTATACATTAGCTGAAAGATCGTTTAAAAATATCTTCTAAACCCAGAGAACATGATGCAGTATTTATGGCAAGTGAATATGGTATGAGGAAAATCAACTCTATCAACCATATGATGGGAATAGCTAGGAATCTTTCAATTGTGAGCAAGAAGGCTATTTGATATTAAAGTAAAATTTAAGTAAGTCAAATATGCCTTGTCTTTAGAAGGTCCAGTTATTCAACAATAAATGCTCAGTCACTGGCGAAGAGCTGCAAATGAGCCTAAGGACTAAAACATTAAAACCATACAATCCATATGATGAGAATAGCTAGGAATCTTTCAATTGTGAGCAAGATGGCTATTTGATATTAAAGTAAAATTTAAGTAAGTCAAATATGCCTTGTCTTTATATTCAACAATAAATGCTCAGTCACTGGTGAAGAGCTGCAAATGAGCATAAGGACTCAAATGTTAAAAACATACAAATCTATCTTATTGTACTTTGAAATGAAACATTGCAGGTTCTCTTTTGCTTGAATTCCAAATTCATTATTGTTATAGTACATAATGCTGAGAAAAGAAAGTCATTTCAAGTTTTGGTTGTTAGGATTATTAGAAGGTATCGAATCAGATAGACATGTTGAACACTTTCTGGGTCAATCCAAAACTTCTCTTAACATAAAATGCAGTAAGTACATGTTTGAACTGTATTACTAACTGAGCTGGTTAATAAAAGATTGTTGCATGTCAAGGAGTTTGTCTTTGAATGTATGATTAACTCTCTAAAAATCCACATGTAGTGTAAACCATATTTCGCGAACTTGGACTTGACTTGAACTTAGCAGACCAAAAATTTCCAACCCGGCAAAAACTCAGCAACTTAAAAAAAGACTTAAATTTCTTTTAAAACACAAATTTTATGCAAAATTCAGTCTCAAAATGTATCCAATGAGTCTATAAAATGTTTGAGAAGTGCTTTCTTTTAGATTTGAATACAAATAGAGCATGAAATTGCATCAGCATGCGGATACATAGCTGGCTGATGACTATTATGAATTTATGATGATTGCCTTTGAAAATCATCATCATCAATTGCATATCTAGGCAAGTTACAAATTACAAGATTTACAATTTCCTCTTCCTTGTTCTAGTGAAAAACTGGAGAAAGGGTCTTGTTCTCACGTTTAGATGTGGCTCCTTGCTTGGCCTCGATGGTTGCACTTGTGGCTCTACCCCACTATTAAATGTCCTTTGCCACATTGATGTCATCCAACCCGATATCTCTTGCTTATGTTGCAATCATGTCGTTTGTAGCTTGCCTCTCAAAATCAATTGTCTTGCCCTCGTAAACAAGAAGGGCTCCTCATTTTTTGTAGTTCAATCACTATAGGCTATGTCACAAAATTTGTGTTTGTGTTTGAGTTCAACAATGATAAAATTTAGAACAGATTTGGCCAAAAAAAGCCAAAAAAATTTGTCATTACATTCAACTAATATAAATTTACATTTTTTTTATATAAAAATAAATCTAAAGTATTGAAATATAAGTAAATTAAAAAATTTAATTCAAATATTATAGCTACTAAATATTAAAATGTAAATAAGTTAAAAAATTTAATTGAAATATTATAAATATTGAATATGTAAAATTTTATATATTGAATATATTAAGTATTTAAAATATTAAACTAACATTAAATTCTAATATACTAAAAAGACAAACAAAAAATAAGTGATGTATTAATTTCTTTTTTTCTAAAAAAAGGAAAAAGAAAAAAATACAAAACCTAAAGAAACGCTCATCCACCCTAGCTACCATAACATATTTGCCTTTTTTACCTTTCACAGACCCAACCATGGTGATTCTCAACAAGGTGCTTGGATATCTTCGTGAGGAATGGACCATCGCAGCTATACTCCATTGCCTAAGAGCCAGATACATTATCGGTTTGAGGGAAAAAGCTAAATGGCGAGCCTTACTATCCACAACACTCAACGATGTCCATGTCTACAAACGACCATGCCACGATTAAGTGCTAAACACCAGGCTTTCAAAGAAACACACATAGGATAAATATGCTTGCAAATCAACAATGAAACTCTGCAATTTTTTTCTCATGAAAAATCTGGAAAACCTAATTGAAATACATTTTTAAAATATATTTTAATTTAAAAAAAGCCTAAGCCTTTTTTGTACGAATACTAGGGCGAACGAAAATGATTTTTTTAAAAGGATTTCAAACTTTTTCTTGAGATTCAACGAGCATTGTGACATAGAGTGTAGGGATCAATCTCATCCAAATCATGTAGGGATCAATCTCATCCAAATCAGTAAGTTAATTTAATTTGTTCTCCATCTTTTTGTGCAAAGCCAAATGTTTTATTGCACAAAACTAGGTCATTTAGTCAATTATTTGCATTTCTTCATGTGAATGGCGTTAAACAAAATCCAGTAGTACTCATAATTAGAAGCACTACAAAGTTGAGATAAATTTAAAGGGCTAACATTTTAAGATTTGGGGTAGCTCCACCCCAACAAGAACTTACAAATAAGACATTCAAGAGTTTGTAAGCATGTAATGGCCCCTTTTTTCGATGTCCTCTATTTTGGCCAGTTGGAGATATGACCCACTTACTATTTTTAGTAACTAGTCTTGGCGACAATGCAGTGTAGGGTTTCCTGTTTGGGCAGTGTGTGGCAGTTGTCTAGTGAGCTCTAATGTTTTGTGCCAATTTGTTGTTTTGGAGTATTTACTATTTTTAGCAGTGCTATAAATAGTAAGTCTATTTTTGGTAACTAGTCTTGACCAAGGTTACTTCAGCAGTGTCTGTTTCTAGTTTGGCCGTTGGCATGGCTAAAGTTTGATTTAATTATTATTTATATTTCTCACTTAAGTTATTTTAATAAAGTTACGTTAACTTAAATGAAGGGGTTAGGGGGTAATGCAAAAAGTACCTTGGAGCCTAATGTAATGACTTAACGTTGTTTTAAAAGGCAGCAAAAGCAAAATAGTTTCCTTATGAGCATAGAAGCAAAAATCTGAAAAAATTGCGATTTTTAAAAAATCCTCAGGCTTGCTATTTTTTTGGGATTTTTTGCAGACCGTTGACTAGGAAAAAATCGTTGAAAATCACAATTTTTTTGGTGTTAAAATCGTGAAAAAATTGCCATAAATTGTGCTAACAACTCTTACGTTAAAAACTCTAAATTTGGTGCATTTTCTGCTATAAATCAGGGTCATGATAAGTTAAGGGTGACCGCCGTCGACTCTACAATCTGCCCTACATACACGCGTGAGCAGGTTCCTTTCTGCTTTGAACTTTAAGCTTGCAGTCTTGTCAATACGCCCTAAGTAAAGTAAACCATAGTTGAAAAAATCGCAGAAAACTCGCTTAACTTGCGAGTAACCGCGTTCCAGTGATGGGGGCGAGTAAATCGCCTGATTACTCGCCTTCGAGTTAATCTAAAACTCGCACTAATTTAAACACAAAAAAATCGCGAAAAATCGCGTGCAATAAGAGGAAAACGCGGTCAAAATAAAGTCATAGGCGTTCATTTATTTTTTTGCCCTAAGTTTCTAATATTCACGAGCTGAAAAAGAAAAACGTTTTATTCTTGTGCCACTACGACTGGGAGCAGAAGAAAACGACATTTCATAGCGTGCCGCTGCGACTGGGAGCAGAGAAAAATCGAAAGATTTCGAGCAGATTAAAAACAAGAAGGTTTGAGCTTCGCCGAGTAGGAGAAAAGACGACTACCAGGGCACACGAACCAGTTCTTTCCTCTGAGTCTGCATTTTTACCCTAATTTTTTCTCTGCGTTTTGCGCATTTTTTACTCTTCGTTTTTCTTTGTGTTTTTTTCCTTCGTTTTTCATGCGTTTTTTCCCTTTGTTGTTTTTGTTAAATTTATGATAATATTTATTACTTACCACTAAATACTTATAATCTTTTAAAAATTTAAATACTTATAAATTTAATCGGGCATTTCATAAATACTTATAAATTTTTCAAATCTTTTAATTTTAAATACTTATAAATTTACGATAATATAGGTTGTTTTTTAAATTGTTTTTTAATTTTATTACTTATTTAATAAAAGCTTTTAAATTTATTTATTAATTTAAGAGCTATAATATAATATTATTAAATTTATAATATTATACTCATATATATAATATTAGATAAGTAATAAATATTATTAAATTTATAATATTATACTTATAAATAATAAATATAATAGATTATAAGAAATATTTTATATTTTAAGTTTACATGTGTGGTTTTTAAGAATATTTTAAAAAATTTTGTATTTTCAAATGTTCGATAAATTTGCCGAGTTATTGCCGAGTCCTGAGTCTTTAAATTTTTTGGGTTTGCCGAGTTATTGCCGAGTCCAAGTTTTTCAACTATGAAGTAAACCATAGTAAAATAAAGCAAGGGATTCTTCATTACTCAAAATAAGCAATTCCAACTATTTTCACTAGTTGTGCCTGTGTAAGGTGACCTTATAAATGGTTATAGTATTTACCACCTCCATGCCAAGAAAATTTCAGAAGCTAACTTTGGTGACCAAGTTAGTCAAAATTTTACATATGAAACCTTAAAAAAGAATGAGCAGTCTACACCAAATCAGTCCAAATTGTAAATAACTTTATTGTATCATTTTAAGTTCATTGTATGTTTAGATGTTAGGTGATAGGTTTGACTCTATTGCCCTCAGATAAAACATTGATCAAATTTTTCCCAGAGATTTTGAACTCCTCATATGGCCCAAGTTTGTCCCAATGTCCCCCCCAAAAAAAAACATTTGTGGTACCTATACAAAAATCAATGATCATACTACTTTGTCTCTCTTTTTGTCATAGATTAATCATCAGTTAAATGCCAAGTCAAATCAGTTATAGTCTTCCCCCTATCCGGTTGCAGGGTTGTCATGTTTTGGTCTAGTTTTTAAGCTAACTCTTGCAAAATGTCCAAGGTTGTACTATTCCAAAATGAAAAACGATGATGTTCCTCATTGATGATGACTGCAGCAATGAAATGAAAGTATGTAAATGTCTAATACTAAATCTATATCCTGCATAGCCTATAGGCACTTTACTTTACATAGAGAATATTAAAAATAATTTCACTTCATGTTCAAAACTTATAAAATAGCTCTTGAAAGATTTCAATCCCACACCCATTTTTATGCCAAGCATGCAGATTATGTCTGTAATTCAAAGACATCATTTTGCAAGCTTGAAATCAGAGACAGTGCATTACCCTGAATTCAGACTCTATTCTCTGATTGCAAGCTTGCAGAACTTTAAAGAGTATCTGCCTAAGGTTTTAACCATTCTCTTGGACTGGTAATGCACTGTCTTTGATTTCAAGCTTGCACAGCTTTAAAGAGTATCTGCCTAAGATTTTAACCTTTCTCTTGGACTGGTAATGCACTGTCTCTGATTTCAAGCTTGCACAACTTTAAAGAGTATCTGCCTAAGATTTTAACCCTTAACCAATCCTTTATTTTATCACACTTTTTCATCCTCCACTTTATTTCATTCATGTCATTGCCTTCTCAAAGCTTTTGGTCACTTTTATCATTTATGACTCCTTCATACACCAGCCTTTTCCACTTTTTTCAGTTGTTATTTCTGCAAAGATTTTACATTACTATTGATTCCATATCTCACATATACACTACTCTATTGTATGAGGTGCTCCAAACGATCTTTAGTTCACAACCTAAGCAAGAAACAGATGCCTTCAAGCTCAACAAACATAAACTTGATAAACAACATGCAAGCTTTCTACAATTCATGGGTTAAAATCTCTATTTTATTTGCTCTCTATATCTCTATGCTATGGAAATGACCTTAAATTTCAAAAAAGAGTAGCATTTGTCTCTTTTTCTACTATTTTTTATATTTTTTTTCAAATCTGATTTTTTCATGATCTTTTCAAAAAATCTTTAACTTTTTGGTTTGCCGATTTTTTCCCCAAACGAGTTTTTGCTGCTATGCTTATGAGCATGGATGCCCAAGGGAGGTATTTTGAATTATTTTAATTAAAAAGCTCATGTAAAGGGGGCGTTGGCTTTTGGAGGGAAAGCAAATTTGAAATTTGGTTGCCCTAATTCCTTTTTGGCTCTATAAAGTTTCATTTTGGGCCTCATTTGCATATCTCTCAGTTGATAGCATAACAGGATGTTGCTGGATTTTCCCTAGAGGTCTATTGCTGCGTGTTGAGAACGAAAACCGTCATCATTGGGAGCTGGTTTCGGTGGTAGAAGATCCACCCTAGCCGGGTTTTGAGTGATTCCATTTCAGCGGTCACCTAGAGCTTCACAGTTTGATGATTTACAGTATTTTGGGTGTGAAAGATCAGAGGTCTGAAGCTAGTTTTTGAGGTTCTGGAAATTATCTTCACTAGGGGCAGAAATTTAAAACAAGTTCATAACTCCGTTTGGCCTCAAGAACTCTTTCTGGGTATTGCTTCAATGGATGCCTCTCTTCATGGCGTCCCATTTCATGCTCAAGGACAAATTTATTGAATTTTATCTGATTTTCTAAAGGGGGTCGCCCAGCCTAGGGTGCCGTACAGATTTGGGATTTCTGGACTGTTCGGCCTGCTGTTGTATAGGTCACAATTTTTGCATTGTTTGGAGTTTCTTGGGGCTTGCGTATATGCTGGTAACATGGTAGTTCATTGGCCTTCTTCATGGTGATGTTTGTTGCAAGCTTGGAGTGTTCTTTGCTGCTGTTTAGAGCCCTTGTCAGGTCTGAAACAGCGTTTTACCAGGTCTGATAGATGTTTGTAAAAGTCTGATTTCTGAGTTACTATCAAATGTTCTTCATTTATGAGTTGATTTCCTTATGAAAGCAAAGTTTAATTTCCAGTTTCCCCTCATTATGTTATCTATAAAATGCATGCAAATGAACAATGAATGATTCATGAAACCACAAACAAACCCATCAGCAAAACACTAGCAATCAGTAAACAGAAGATATTATTTTCAAAAAAAATCAGGGGCAGACATTACAAAGCAAGCAATATTTTATTAATAGTTGTAATTTGTAACTTGTAAGATATAAGACTTCAATTTTTGTTACTTGGTAATTGAGTGGATATTCCTTGGATAGTTAATGGTGAAGAAAAGAGCTTCCCCTAGCTTCCTTATAATTTTGTAACTCTAAAAAATAATGAGGATTCTCACCTCAATCTTGAGTGTCATCCTCTCAACGCATGTTGATAGGCCTTCCATAATCTCACCATTAAGACTTGTGAAACTATTGAAGAAGAAAAACTTGGGGTTGAGGTAGAACCCTGTAACATGAACGTTTTGGTGGAGTTGATTGTTCCATCTTGTTGATATTGTTGTCATCGATGATGAAATGTTGTCATTGATGTCAAGGGCTAATCGATGTCCAAGAAATCGCTGCCAACACAATTATATTATTGCTATAACAGATTGACATTTTTAGAGCAGATCACACCATGTCAAGGATGAATTCATGATGATCGAAAGGCTTCATTTTATGCTGGCTGACCACCTCCATTTTGGCGCCCTCATTGGAAATTAAAAAATAATTAAATTAAACTAAATTTATGGGCTGACCCCCCTTATTGTGGCGTTCCATTTTGAAATTAAATTTAAATATATTTTTTTTTACATAGGGGCCGATCCCTTATGAGTGCCCAAGTTTGCTATTAAAGGGTGCATTGAAAGGCTGTAAAACGATGAATAGTCGCTTCTTTTGTCAAGCATTGTATCCCTCCAAAAGGTTGCCTATCTTGGTGAAGATATAAAAGGAGTTTGTGGAATGTGGAGAAGAAAGTGTAGAAGATAAAGAGATATATCATATATACACCAGCAGATTTTTGTTAAAAGAATATACTAGAAGATTATTCAAAGGTAGATTTTTGAAGGAGAATTATCAAGAAGAAAAATACTTTGTTGAGTTAGAGGTTGGTGCCTCATATTAAAGAGATTGATGTCTCTTACTGAATTGGTGCTCAATGGTGGGGATTGGTGTCTCCAGTGGGTTGGTGCCTACAAATTGTTGTAAGAGATTATTTATTTTGGAGGCTAGATTTGGACAATAGATCCAAGCAATCCTTATTCCGTGGTTTTCTTCTGAAAGGATTTCTATGTAAATCTTGTGTTCTTCTTGTGTTCTTATTTGTTCATGTTGTGTATTTGAAGTTATCGTGTTTATTAATTTGAAAAAGTAAAAGATAGTCTTATTCACCCCCCCTCTCAGTATAAGTGTGTGCACATCACACCTTTGTCAGTGACCTCCCAAATGGGATCAAATATGCCTCTATCCCTCCTATAATTGTTTTAGATGGCCTCTTTAGCTCTATCCATAGCCTCATAAATGTATCCCATTGAGTTTGATCTCCATCCACCAAGTGCAAAATTCTCACCAAGGGCACTAACACCTACAAGTACAATTAAATTAAATTAAATTAAAGTTTCAAATTTACAATGAAAGTAAATACTTTTAAAGTTAAAAAAAGGATTCAATTTGAAATTTAAATTGAAGTTTTGAGGTCATCTTGATTATCTCTACATTTCTCTTCACAAAGACATTATAAAAAAATGTTTTTGTGGTCCTCTCTCCATCAACCTCAATATGTTGCATCTAGCCATGCTTGACTCACAAATTTTTGGTTCAATGATGTCAACAAGCTAGCAATCCTTTGTAATGTTATTAAGTTAGTTGCAAACCTTATGACATCTAGTTGCCCAAGCTCCTTCCTTGTGGTGTGATCTCTCATCAAGTTAAGAACTCACAGCTGATTACAAATATATTTAGTGATTTTCCTTGCATCTTCTACAACTAGTCTCATCGAATCAATTTTGCCCATGTCCTCCAAAAGAAGGTTAAGACAATATGCCACACAAGTGTCATGTCCCCGAAATTGCAACACTAAAGTATAAAAATAACCAAGCATTGAAATGCAAATAAATAAATAAAATAAATAACAAAATACATATTAAAAATATAAAAATAATTATCACAATATAATATTATAATTATAATTATCGTAATGTAATATAATATTATAATAATAATTATCATAATATATATATATAAAAATAAATAAATATATTAAACAAGAAAATATATATATTGTAGCAGCCGTTATGACAAGGCAGCAATCCCATGTTAAAAGGAAGCAAAGGAAATCATGTAGTTATATCATAACTAATACTATATACAGCAATCACCAATGACATGTGCACAAGACAAAAGGCAGCGATTAATCTGAAGAGGTAGCATTAGTAATATAAAGTGCAGCGATTACATGATGCAGCAAATTATTGAAGATAGTGTTTAAGACGTTAGGCATCGGTGAATGTTGAGATTAAAATGGATTAGAATTAAGTTTCCAAAGGCAGCGACCCCTTCTGATAAAGGACATTTGAATTAAAATTTGTTAAGGACTCAGACCAGCAATTAAGGAATGGTTGTGACCTTTCCAAAAAGGGCAGTAATAACAAAGGGGTGTGACCCCCAAGAAATGAAAGGCATGAGATATATAAGGAAGATCAATTCATTCGGTGACGTAGCAATGAATAAGCTGGAAAAAAGAACAGCAGATTGGAAGCAACAGAATGAAGGAAAATGAATTAGAAATCTGGATAATATCTATGAGTATAACAGAGATATATTAATATGGCATAATCAGAAATAAAAGAAATAGAATGGGATTGGAAAGATACAAGATATCAATTAGAAATAAGTATTGCCTGCAGCAAGAATTTATTGAAGTAATTGTATATGTATACATGAATTCTAATCAATATAAATAAGGAATATATATATATATATATATATATATATATATACTAATCAATATAAATAAATAAAGGAATAACCATATAGGATACACTTATGTATATAACTGCCAACCAAGCATCGAAACCATTGAGAGAAATATATATATACAGATTAGTATCTGCAACTACAATAGATCGACCAAAGTAAATCTTCTGAACTAATAAATTACATTCGCATTGTGAGATATAGCAGTAACATAGTTTTATGAATATTGTGGTATGCTATTTGATGTCTATGCTTTTAATACATTAATTCCATGCATTTTATGTAGAACAATAAGGACTACATTTCAAACTAAGTTATTAGTCCAATTATAAGATATTTATTCCTCTATAATTAACCATAGGAAGAAGAGAGGAAAGTACAAGGGGGATAGCCTTTTCATCCTAAGTCGATCACCCATAATGGATGCCCGTGTGTTTGCCATTAGTGGGCCAGGGGGGTTGCCTATCCGCCCTTGGGCTTAGAGAGAGGGAGATTTCATGCTAAGTAGACCACCCTTAATGGATGTCCATGTGTCTGCCATTAGTGGGCTAGGGGGGTTGCCTATATGCCCTTGGGCTTAGAAAGAGGAAATACTTTGGGCCTCCTATTGTGGCCTCATCTCCAATCTTCTCAATGGTTGATCATTAGAGTGGATAATAACTTTGGATCAGTACTGATAGTTACTTGTGTAAAAGATCAATGAACATTATAATTGTCAACTAATTTAATGGATGTTGCAAACAGTACAAATGATCAATTAATTGTTTATGAATTAGTGACTAACATTATTGCAGGGTTAAAATCTGAGTTTATTGGAAGTTGTAATTTAATAAGATATACTTCTTATTTTGAAATTGTACAACAGCATATCCAAACAGGGGACATTACAACAAGGGGTCCAAAAGAGTGACAGATAATTTGCATTGTTAGTGATAATTTGCACCACATTCTCTATGCTCACCTCTACCTCTAAGACAACTTGCTTCAACATTAGACTCAAAGTTTTTGCATTTTTTACTTTGTTAGAAGCATTAATTGACTTAAAAAATCCATTTCACAATTTGAAGCTGCTGAAAAATTGTTAAGGATGTGGTTCTCTCCATCCATCCACCTCACTGAAGATGCCTCTACAGAGTAATCTTCTAGTCGCCACATACACTGCTGCATTATCAGTGATAATTTGCACCACATTCACTATGCCTACCTCTACCTTTAATATAACTTGCTCCAACCATTAAACTCAAAAGTTTTTGCATACTTTACTTTGTTAGAGGCATCAATTGACTTCAAAGAAACCTTTCTCATCATTTGAAGCTGCCAAAAACTTGATAAGGTTGTGGTTCTTTCCATTCATCCACTAATTTGAAAGATTAGTGCATCCAAAATTTTGCACTAATTCTTTTGTTCTTCTAGAGTTAACTTTTTATCTTCAACAACAGTTTGGAGTAACTTCCTACATAAGTCTTTTGGAAAGGGTGCCTTGTACCCTTTCCCTGCAATTGTGAATGGTGCCACTTAATTCTCCTAGTATGGGCTTTTCGCTACATTGAAGGGAAGGCGGTTGTAAAACCAAAAACTCGCACATGCCTTATTTTCTTTTTGGATGCCTCCTTGTTCCACCTTGTACCTTGCAATGAAGGTTGTGCTCCAAGTATGTTTCTAGGTAAAAAACCCTCGTGTCTATGCTTTGCTCAAACTAGATGAGGTGAGTGTGCTTTGTTTGCATGGAGTTGTGAACAATGATTAGAGACACAATGCTTAGCATATCTTCATCTGTTTTTGCTTGCATGTCAATATTAATGATTGTTGCTATGGTTGTTTGTGTCCTCGTCCTCTCTTGTTTTTTTTCATTCATCAATGCAAGGAGTGCTTGCATCTCTCATTTTTCATTTTTCCTCTTTTTTAACTTTTTCACATGCCTTGGCGTTGTGATTAAAAATGTTTGCAATATGTAATTTGAGGCGATTGATGCTTCCATTCAGTTTCTTTGTGCTTAAGATGCAAGTCAGACTCATTGCAACTGGTCCCATTATAGCATATTTCCAAGTGGGATCTTTGCTTCTATTGGGATGGCTTCTAATAACTGATGTTGAGCCTAATGCAGAGCCATATGCCATCGTATTTAACCTACAACACGTTTAGATACCAAAAAAACAACATTTAAAAAAAAGCAATTTGAATCCAAAAAATCAAATAAGACTCATATATATCTTGTATTACAAAACTAATATGGTAATTGAATAGAAATGTGGCATGCCATTAATTAATTTATCCAAAAAACCATTTTTTTATAATAGACCCGAAATTTTCAATTTATAATAAAAAATTTAATAACTTATTTGTAAGGAAAATAAATTTAAATGTTTCCATAAAGATTTAGTTTTTAATCCAGCTGCAAATATATAAAATGCCATAAATTCAGGAATTAAATGAAATACAACACATGTTTTCATAAATAATCAGAGATATAATAACGATAATACCAGTTTAAATTCTTGGAAAGTTATGCATGCATTTAGCCCAGCCCATATGGGGTGTTGGAATGACCTTGTCTCATTCTTAACAGAGGTTTGTAAGTATTTTTAACAAGTATGCCGAAATTGTTTAACATATCCCATGCAAACTTCACTTGTCAGACAAAGAAATACATGTATGCTAGAATAGGATGATTTTGTCATGCCCCTGAAATGGCAAAATATGAAACATAGAAAAATACAAATAAACAAATAAATAAATAAAACACACACACACGCACATATATACATATAAAAAGAGATTTAATATTATTATAATTATAATTATCCTGAGATAATATTATAATTATAATCATCAATATATATATATATATATATATATATATATATATATATATATATATGACTGATATAAAAATAATAATAAATATATTTTAAAGAAACATATAATATAAAATATAAAATATACACAGCAGCAATAAAGGACTGAAGGCAGCAATTTTATCAAAGAAAGATAGCAAAAAGCAAACAATTAAAAGGCATCACTATTGTGGACAGCGATTCCATTAGACCAAGATAGCGATTAGTTAAAAGCTATTAACAATAGTTACTTCTTTTAAATAGACAAGGAGATATGCATTGCTTTATCTCAATAGAAGGATATAAAAGTTAATAAGGAGGGAACAAAAAGATATAGGCAGCAATTATGGAAAAACACAGAAATTATAAGGAAGTAACAATCCCTAAATCAAGTGGCATGGCATTTCAAAGAAGACAGCAATTAAGAAGATGTTAATAAAAAGGCACGACTCTCCAAAGTGATCTCACCCCTTCTTAGTATGAAAAGATATTAGATCAGGTTTTATAGAAGGAAGAGAATGGGAAAAATTTGAATATAATATCAAATGAATAAAAAACAGATATATATATATATATATATATCAGGATTATTGAGGAAGGTAGGAGCAGTTGGGATAAGGAAGATGGAATGAAAATAAACAAGTAAACTAGTAATTGAAGGAGTGTTCATTGGGCCACATACATCAGCGTGAACCAACTGTAATACCTTGGAAGCTCACCATGAATCATCATTTGAGAATGGGGTCCGATGCTGCTTTCCATTCTGACAAGCCTCGCATAATCCATGATTCTGAGTCTGAGTCGCAAATAGGCCACCAACCAGAGCATCTCGAGATAGTTGAGAGAGATATTGCATATTCAGGTGCCCATAATGCTGATGCCAAACGCTGCTGATGAAAGTACTTCTGGCTACCATAGCGTGCTCTTGAGAATCACCAGAATCAACAAGTCTATATAGACCATGATCCTCAAGTCCTTGAACAACTGTAGTGCGAGTCTCTCTATCAACAATGCTGCACGTATGCATGCTGAAAACAATATCTAGCTGAGGAGAGTGAGTCATGATCTGATTAATTGAAAGTAAATTCAGCTCCATGCTAGGTACAAAGTATACATCGAGAAATATTAAATTTCTCCCTCCATAATGAATCTACACGTTGCCCTTTCCGACAATAGTATACTCCTCGCCTCCTCCAAAGATAACAGAATCTCTAAATGGCGTGTACTCAATGAACCAATCTCAACGATGAGTGAAGTGTTGAGATGCACTTGAATCAATATACCAGGCAAAGGATTTAATAGGATCTGCTAGACTCATGGCCATAAAGGCATAGAACACAAATTCCTTCTGCTTAGTGTGCTCTACAACTTGGGCTTTAGGTTTAGACTCTCCTTGTTTGTTCTATTTAGAAGCCAAGCGTTTTCGACAATCTTTCTTCATGTGTTCATACTTGTGGCAATAGTTGCACTGAATATTCTTCTTCTTAGAAGAATCCTAAGATTGAGCTTGGTTGGGCTGTTGAGAGGGCTGATTTTTTCCCTTATTCTTTTGAAATGTCTTGGTAGGAAATGCTTGCTTTGTGAAGGATGAACTAGCATTGCTATCGAACTGCTGTTTCCAATGATCTTGCTGCAGAAGTATGGTGCAAAGATTTGAAAACTTCAATTCAACATTAGCTGAGGTAATGTTGAGTGTCTCAATAAAGTGCTCATAAGATTTTGGTAGACTCTTCATAGTGATGACTACCATATCTTCTTCCATTTTTTGACCAATAGCCTCTAGCTAATCACGGATGCCCTTGATTTTTGTCAAGTGTGCCTGTAGAGTTGTCTTCTCATCCATCATGATGGAGAACAACATGTTTTTCAAAAAGAATGCATGGCTCTTGTCGGATTTTTCATGAAGATCTTTCAGAAGGTCCCAAATTTCTTTAGTTGATTTGCCAGACGGTACTTGAAGTAGCTGGTCATCAGCAACAGACAGTTTAATAAGCATACCGACTTCCCGATTTTGCTCATCAAACTTTTCTTGATCTTTGTTTGCCGTTGTAGGTCGTGTCTTGTTGCCCAGAATAATCTGGTCAAAGCACCGATATTTAACTATATTCAAAAATTGTCATCATATGCTACTTCCAGGTGTTGTAATTGTGGTCATTGAATTTCTGATTGCCCTCTAGCATGATGTGAGGCAAAGAGGCCATTTGTCAACAAATCCTCAAAACAAATTTTGACAGAATAGAGGTACAAAAAAACCTCAAACTAAAAAAAAATGTCAAAACAGAGGCTCAAAACCTGAGGCCTCTTGAAACGCACAAATCAGGCACAAAGATGACCGACGAATCTTAGCAAAACGTGGTTTTCAACAAATCTTAGCAAGGTGAAAACACGTGCAAGAGGAGATAAGACCTGTGAAAGATTCGATGCCTAGCAAGGTGAGCACAAAGGTTGGATAGAGAGCAGAGAGGCGACACTAAAAAAACATGGTTTTAGCAGATGAAAGTCGACAAGCACTCAAACAAATGACAATTTGAAGAAGAAAATCCGCAAAAAAAAGGGAAAAACGTCTAGAATAGGAGACGTATTAGAGAAAAAACACACCCAAAAAGAGTTTCTACCACGATTTTTAAAGAAAACACCCAGAAAAAGAACCTAGAACGAGCTTCAAAAGATTTGTGCGCAGGAAACTATGCAAAGACGTGTATGAAAAACGTTTGAAACCCTTAAAAAATTATTGCACGATTTTTTTTCACAAAAACGTGTCTTCAAAAGGTCGCAATTTTGCACAAAAAAAGAGTTTGATAAATCTGCGATTTATAGAAAGAGACTAAAACCTATGAATTTTTAGACAAAAAAATTCCACAATTTCTCAAAATGCGTGCCAGGAAAAAAAAACGCCTTCAAATTCACAGAACACCCGCAAAAAGTAGAGGAAAGGCGCTCGCGAAAATTAAGCAGAGAAAATCCATGCCAGAAATTTGAAAAAAATAAAAAAATATTTTTCCCACTCAACCTGCTTAGATACCATGTAAATGGTAAATTCAATGTATATAAATGAAAAGAGATGAAATCTCTTTATAGAGAATTTACAAAGTTTCTAAAATAAAGAATATTGGATGTTTTTTAAAAAGAACTAGAGCAAACTACAAAAACAACTTTATCTAATATATTATATTATTGACCATTAAATCATCTAACTAAATATTACTTTAATATGTATTTCTGAGCATAGCAGCAAAGTATAAGTCTATTGGATTGAAATATTACTATTAGAATATACTGGGAAGTAAGTCTAAATATAATTATAAATATATATATGTATATGCATATGTAAAATATATATATATTTGTGCAGAAGTAATTATTATAAATCAATTAGGAGTAACTATATATATACAAATCTCTTATACGATTATGCAATAATGATGCTTGCAGCAATTATTGAGCTTTATAAGAAATTACGATGCTTTGATGTAAGTATGGATAGTGGATTCTTATCTGTTTGATCTACACTAATGATATCTTCTGAGTGTTCAAAACAGATCAATGGAAGAAGAGGAATATTCAGATCAGCGATTATCTTCAAAAATACATTCATTACTTGAGTAATTGTAACACTAAAGTATAAAATGTTGAAATGCAAATAAATAAATAAAATAAATATAAAAAGAACAGATCAATGGAAGAAGAGGAATATTCAGATCAGCGATTATCTTCAAAAATACATTCATTACTCGAGTGATTGCAACACTAAAGTATAAAATGTTGAAATGCAAATAAATAAATAAAATAAATATAAAAAAATACAAATATAAATATTAACAACTTATATATTATTATTATAATCATTGTAATATAATACTGTAAATATTAAAATATATATAAACTAATATAAAATTAGATATATTAACAATTTATAAATATAGTAAGGAACATATAATATAGTAATATAAAACTCCAATAAAAAAGAAGAAAAAGACAGCGATTAAAGAATGACAAATCATTTAAAGTTAACGATAAAGTCTCTTGCATCATGAAAAATGAACTAAAATACCATGCTGGCCGACCACCCTTCGTGTCAAAAGAT
Organism: Sequoia sempervirens; assembly: GCA_007258455.2. Lineage (NCBI taxonomy): Eukaryota > Viridiplantae > Streptophyta > Pinopsida > Cupressales > Cupressaceae > Sequoia > Sequoia sempervirens. The sequence goes on from VDFB02266920.1 coordinate 35,264, forward strand.
ATATCAATTAATTTACAAATACCATATATATGGCAGCAATTACCATGTTGAGTGCGGAGCAACCGATATTCATATCAACAAAGAAACTGTTAAGTCTAAAAGGCTGCGATTTACTAAGACTTTAAGTAGCAGCCTAAGTCACAAGGTTCGAATTTGAATTCGAGTTCGGCAACATTGAAATTTGAATGAAATTCGGCAAGAAAAAAATTCGAAAAGTAAAAAATTCAGATTAAATTCGCCTTATATAATTTAATTTTTTTAAAATATAAATAATATATCAATAAAATTATCAAAATAGTTTAACTTTAAAAACAAAATAAAAATACTAAACTTTAATTACAATTAACTAAAAATATATTAAGTTTTTATTTTTATTGTAAAAATATATAATTTATAAATATTAAAATAATCTTATATTGAGTTTAAATAAATTATAACAAATGTTAGAATATTTGTAAATGGAAACTAAAAGATTTAATTTAAAATTTAAATATTTAAATTTATTAATTTTTATATATTAATGATTTAAATCAAAATTAAATATATTAATATATAAGATTTTAATTATTAAATGTTAATATTAAAAAATATATATATAGTAAAATAATGTTAAATTTAAAATATATTAATGCTAGTTTTTTAATGCCGCATTTCTTCCCAGGCGCTTGATTCAAAAATATCTTTGCTCTCAAAATCCCTTTCTGTCTTTCACACAATAGTTAAACAAGGTAATCATACTTATGTCGACCAGCTACACCAAATCTTCACCTCCCCATTACTTCACCAGGTCTCCCACTTCCTCGACGTTTCCAACTCTCGCGCCGTTGAATACACACAAGATATGATTTGGTTAAAGACAGATGACATAGAGTTGCCCGTTTGGAATATAAGGAGTTGCTCAAATATTCGACCGCCTTACAGAAGGTGTTTCGCCTTATCTTAGATTGCGTTCCTATCTCACATGAAAATCTTAATATTTCCTTGATAAAATACACGGTTGAATTTATCATGAATGACTGTGATATGGTTTTCTCTTCAATTTTCGAGGCGCTATGCAGGATGCCCGACTCGTTCTTTGAATTGGGTTTTTCTGAAGCTTCAAGGGCGATAGTAATCTCTCATGACCGTACTGATTAAAATCCCGAAAAATATAAGTTAATAAAAATACAGTCGCCATTTCCCATACGAATTTAATTGCGAATTTTAACGAATTTTATTAATTTTTTAAATGTTAGCCAAATTTTGAATTTCAAGCTTGAAATTCGGCGAATCCTGTGACACAGGTAGCAGCAATTATAAATAAACAATGAGGATTATAAATAGAAGCTCTCACTTATGTGAGGGGTGCGATTAGGAGAGAGGCTTTGTTTAGTGTTTTTAAGAGGGCAGAAAATTAAGAGACGTGACTGTTTGAAAGGACATCATCTTTCCTAAGAGATGTCTCTTTTCATAAGAGGATAAAGATATAAAAAGTAAAAGGTCTTAAAGGAATAGGGGGGAATTTCAAGGGATTAATATCTAAGGAATAGAAAATAAAAATCAATTACAAAATCTGAGTGCAAACAGCAGATTGAAAGAAAGGAATATCATTTGGAATATGGATCAGGTATCAGGAAGTATGTGTCAAGAAGAAGAGAGTTCAATGAGAGATGTATGAAGATAAGTAATAAATCAATAATATGGGAAGTATATATAATGAAATATACATATAAATATATGTATATTATACGATTATGCAATATTGATGCTTTCAGCAATTATTAATCCTTATTAGTAATTATTTATTTGATTTAATCTATTTATTTCTCTTTAAGCAATATCTTCTGAATATCAAGAACAGATTGAACAAGGAGGCAATTGGAACAGATCAAACATAATTACCTGCACTTAGGGGACAAAGGCAGAAGTCAGCATTTGTTAATATGTTTGCATCTTAGAATATAGCAGTCTTATATTTAGCAAGCTTTGTGGTATATTGTGAATGATGATGTTAATGTATAATCTCTATCTGTGTTACACAAGGACGTGTCCCTTGCCCCAAAACCCAGTGTCCCCGTCCCCAGCCGTCCCCGAAACAGCCCAACTAGCAGGAAACGGGAGGAAATGCCCCTTGCCCTTTGGGGACGGTTCCCCGTCCCCGGTACAGATGGGGGATGTTGGAAACGTCCCTCATTGTACCGGGGACAACTAGCTGTCCCCTGCAGACAGGGAGCTTCCTGGGTTAAAAAAAAACATTTAAAAAATTGATTTTTTAAATATTTCGTCCTCCTTTCTAAGGTGATTTTTGAGTTTGGGCTGTTTGACATTTTGTCAAACCCTTGGCATGCAAAGTGACTGAGTTCTGATTTCTGAATGTTTATGCATGTGTTTGATTGAATTTTAATGCCAAATCATTTGCATAAAACATAGAAATGATAACTACTTTCATAACATCAACAAATATGAAACATTCAACCTCAAATCTGATTTTATTTGCACTATATCAAGTCTAAATACATTGCATTACAGGTCTGATATAAGTCTGCTTTGATTACAGCAGCAGACATTTCCTTCAAAATATAATTTATATTGATTCCCAATGAAATACAAACATACCCGGATCATAGGCTACAATAATAAGTTTAATGACATTTATTATGCTGTTATACTATTGCTCTTGTGATTTATTTACGTATTGATATTGCTGTTATCAATTATTAATTTAGACATATCTTTCTCTCTTTCCCTCTCTCTCTATAATATATTAATAAATTTTGAAAAACTCATATATATATATATATATATGTATTTTGTATGTCGCCGTCCCCTACTGTCCCCTAAAAATAGCCCCCTAAGAAACGTCCTGGAAACGCGTCCCTTGCTGTCCCCCCGTCCCCGTCCTCAAAATGCCATGGAACATAGATCTCTATGAATTTGGATATATTTATGTATGTCTTTTATCAATCAAATGTAAGGTTGAAGGAAGCAAGTTAGGGGAATGCAGTTTACAAGCTCTCCTACGCTAAGTAGGCCACCTCAAGGGTGGAATTGTCTCAGTCTGGACGTTCTTTCCGCTTGGGACCAAGGGGTGAGTTGTCTTAGTTTGGACTTTGCGCGCTCTTGGGCTTAGATGGGTTGAGTAGTTTCTAGGCACTTTTTTCAAGCCTTTCCTATCAAGCCAAACTATGACTGATTGTTAGGATGGATTCAAGGAGTTTCAATCATAAGAGTGATGGATGGGGCAACATGGATAGGGAAAGCAGATGCAAGTGTATCCACTAAGTAGACCACCTCAAGGGTGGAATTGTCTTAGTTTGGATGTTCCTGCCGCTTGGGGCCAAGGGGTGGGTTGTCTTAGTTTGGACATTGCACGCCTTTGGACTTTGATGGATAGCTTCAGGCAGACTTATCATGCGTCTCATCCAAGTCCTATTATGATTAAACTTCAACTATGCATTATGGATATTGGTAGTTTATATAGTCTTGAAATAGTTATGTATTTTTGCATAGTTTAAATAGATTAGGCGTTTATTATATATGTTTTGATCGTATTATTAAAATAATGTTTATTATTTATTTCTTAATGCTCAATAGTGTAAAATATTGTAAAATATTTTGATAAGATCGTCCCTGTTGTACGAGATCTTATCTGAAGTTTCTTTTAGAAACTTCTTGCTTTTCCTGAAGATAAGATCGTCTCCGATCTTATCCTTCTGGCTTTCTGTAAATCCTGTATAGTATTTATTGAGCGTCTTGCTCATTGTTAATATATCAATTAATTTACCAATTACTTGCGTAATATGGTATCAGAGCTCAGGAAAACAATTTTTTCGAAAAATTAATAATTTCTTTTTGAAATTATTTTGTTTAAATTTTTCGAAATAATTGATTTTTTTAAAAAATTTTAATTCTGGAATTTTTTCAGTGGAAATTTTTTGGCAATTCTTGGGCGTTCGAATTTCGAAAATTTTTCGTGGGCATTTTTTCTGGAAAATTCGTGGTTTTTCAGAGGATTTTCGTGAAGTTTCTGAGCACACGATCTTCTTCTCTTTGGTCGTGTTTTTGTGCTGAATGGTCTAGGGCTCGCCGTCGTTCTTTTCCGAGGCTTCTGGGCGCGTTTTCTGAAAGAAGAAGCTCGCGTTTTTCTGCCCGCGTTTCTTTGGACGGATTTTTCTGAGAAACGCGTTTTTTCTGGACGATTTTCCTGCGCGCGACCCGTGTGTTCCTTCTTGCTGGCACTTGTTTTTGCGGATTTCTGCAACCCACGACTTCCTCATTATTTCGGTCCTCTTCAAACGCGTTTTTTTTTGGGCGCAATTTCTATTCGAATCTGGCCGCGTTTTGACAGAAAAAAGGCCACGATTTTCTGTTTTTCAGGTCACAATCTCCATTCCGTCTGGTGTGGAATTCAAAGGAGGACGCGTTTCTGGTAGATGCAAAATTACGTTTTAGGGCTTTTTACGCAATTTTAAGGTTATTGTATGGCGGCCAAGGTTTTGAACATTCGTCTAGGGTTTGACCCATTTTTTAGTCGAAAATTTTTAGATCCGCAATTTGTGTGGTGGGTTTTGAGAGCTCAAATGGGTTGGTCTCGGTTTTACGTGCGCCGTTTCAGGTACCTCGAATTTTGTGCCATCAGGTACACTACTTTCACGCAATATGTACTGAATGTTGTCCACATTGTTTTCACCATTGGAATTTGTGCCTCGAGTTTCATGCATCAGCATCTTCTCAGTTCCTCGTTTTTCGTGCCTCGAAAAGCGTGAAGATGGCCAGTTTAAGCAATTTAATGATGGAGGGCAGTCAGAGATTTAATGGCAAAAATTACAACACCTGGAAGCAGCGGATGTTAACAATTTTTGAATACCGCTGCCTTGATCAGATGATCCTCGGCAACGCTACTCGTCCTGAAGCGGCGGGTAAGGATCAGGATAAATTTGATGAGCAGAATCGTGAAGCCGTCATGCTTATTAAGCTTTCGGTTACTGATGATCAGCTCCCTCAGATTCCACTGCGAAAATCAGCTAAGGAGATCTGGGATCATTTGAAGGATATGCATGAAACTTCCGACAAAAGCCGTGCGTTTTTCTTGAAGAATATGCTGTTTTCTATCATGATGGATGAGAAGACAACTCTGCAAGCGCACTTGAATAAAATCGAGGAGATCAGAGATCAGTTGGAGGCGATTGGTCGGAAAATGGAGGAGGAAGACATGGTTGTGATCACCCTGAAGAGTTTACCGAAGTCCTATGAACATTTCATAGAGACCCTCAACATTACGTCTGCTAATGTTGATCTCAAGTTTCTGAATTTGTGCACTATCCTGTTGCAGCAGGATCGCTGGAGACAACAGTTCGGTAGCAGTGAATCATCATCCTCCTCGGAGCAGGCCTTTGCAGCAAAAACTCAGTCGAAGCATCATGGGAAAGGTCAGCCTTCACAGCAGAAAGGCTCAAGTCAGCGCTCCACCAGCCCGAAGAAGAAAAATGTTCAGTGTAACTACTGTCATAAATTTGGCCACATCAAGAAAAATTGCCGGTGATGCTTTCGTTTGGCCGGTAAAAGAAGCGGGGAGGGTTTGAGAGCCGAATGTCGTCGAGCACTTCGTGAGAGAGTGCTTTATGCCCGATGGCAAAAGGCCATGAGACCATGTCAAAGTCCCTCTTCGCGGGTGATTACGTGCCTCGCGTCGGCTCCACATAAGTGATTGGTTCCCGCGGACTTTACCCGCATTCGGTAATCTTTGGAGATTGAGGAATGCAGTTGGCCAGTGAGGCCTTTGTTGAGTTCCGGTCGGGAGGATACTCATATTCCTCAACGTGTATTATGTACGTCTCGAGCTCAATCTTCTCTCGATCGGTCGGATCATGCGACATTCTCCCAGATGGATGTGGTATGGCTGCATAGATGTTAGATTATTGTCGAGCTGCTACTTGGTGGCCGTTAGGATAGAGGGATCATGGCGCTGGAGCATGGACCTTGAAATTCTCGAGTTAGCCTTGGCAGCCAGACGATGGTATGCTGATCTTTCAGCACCGGTGATCACGGGCACTTGAACGTGCACTATCTCTCTCGGCTTGCTCGGGAGGGACTTGTAGATGGCTTACCTGACATTCAGACTCAGCATCAGGGCGTTTGTGGTGCTTGTCAGGCTGGGAAGCAGCATCGCACACCGTTCAAGGATGGCGACTCTTGGCGGGCTTCTAAGGTACTTCAATTAGTTCATGCTGATATTTGTGGCCCTATGTCTATTTCTTCTGTAACTGGTTGCAAATACTTTCTACTTTTTGTTGATGACTATAGTGGGAAAATGTGGGTGTACTTTCTTAAACAGAAATCAGAGGTTTTTAATGTATTTCAGAAGTTTAAGGCCTTAGTTGAAAAAGAGTCCAGTTCTTGTATTATAACTCTTAGGTCAGATAATGGGGGGGAATTCTGTTCTAGTGCATTCTCAACTTTGTGATGCTCATGGGATAAAGCGTCGGTTAACCACCCTACACTCCCTCGGCCATGATTGTTGTAGAGGCGGCGCAATAAAATGCGATTGTTGAGATGGCTCAGCTCCATGTTGCAACCGCAGTGTCCTACCAGTTTAGGCTGAAGCGATCCAATACATCAGTCTATCTTCTTAATAGGTCACCCACTCATGCTGTTAAGGGGAAGACTCCTGAGGAAGTTTGGTCTGGTCGCAAACCTAGGATCAGTCATTTGAAAGTTTTTGGCTCTCTTGTGTATGTTTGGATTCCAGAGGCCAAGCGCACTAAGCTGGACTCCAAGAGCCAGAAACTCATGTTCACAGGGTATAGTGACAACCACAAGGCATATAGGCTGATTGATATAGACACTGATCGTCTTATCTTCAGTCGAGATGTTGTCTTTGATGAGGAAGGAGGTCCATTTCACTCTTCCTCACCTGTTCAGCATTCAGAGGATCAGCCTCTACAGGGTCCTGATATGAGTGTCCGACTTCCATTAGGTCCACCTGATGGGAGGGATGACGAAGACCTAGTCTTTGATGATGCTCAACCTGAGTTTCCTCCAGATGATAATGAACATCCCCCTGTTGAACCTGTTCCAGATCCACAACCAGGTCCAGCTCCTCCTGTTGCATCTAATGTTGGCATCTACTCAGGCCGAAATGGTGGGCTAAGACTATCCCGGTGACCTTCGTCTTCGTGGGCTCATTGAGGAGTAGATCATCCAGAAACAAGAGCAAGCAATCTACGGTGAATTTTGCTCTCGCAGCCCAGCATTCACGGTGTTTATGAGCCTCGGACATGTCGAGGCAAAGGAGGGATACACAGTGGGAAAAGAAGTGATGCGTCGAGAATACGAGTCTTGAGGAAGAATCACGCGGGCCTACGATCTTCCTCTGAGGAAGAAGCCCATTAGGCGCAAATGGGTGTACAAGGTGAAGTACAGGCTGTGGAACCCTTGACAGAGTCTAAAGGAGCTCGTCTGGTTGCCGCGGGGTTCTCCACGGAAAGAAGGCGTGACTATGGGGAGACCTTGCTCCTCTGACCAAAATGGAGTACCATACGGCTCATCCTTGCCTTAGCAGCCCAATTTGGTTGAAAGGTCCATCAGATGGATGTGAAGAGTGCTTTCCTCAATGGTGAGTTGAAGGAGGAAGTATACATGACGCAGCCTCCAGGTTTCAAAGTTGCTGGTCAAGAACAGAAGGTGTGCAGATTGGTCAAGGCACTCTATGGCCTGAAACAGGCTCCTCGGGCTTGGTACATAAAAATTGACACGTACCTCACAGATCATGGCTTTCAGAGGGGTCCATCTGACTCGAACTTATATGTCAAGAATACTGGTAATGAGATTCTGCTTGTTGTTGTCTACGTGGATGACTTGATCATTACTGGCAGCTCAGCACATTTGATCACTGAGATCAAACAGGACTTGTGCAAAACTTTTGACATGACAGACTTGGGCCTCCTGCATTATTGTTTAGGCGTTGAGGTTTGGCAGACAGAGAGCAGCATTTTCATCTCCCAGTCCAAGTATGCTCGAAGTCTTCTGGATAAGTTCCGAATGCAGGATTGCAAACCTGCCTCTACACCCATGGAAAAAGGGCTTAAATTGTCAGCTAAGTCCGATTCACCTGTGGTAGATGAAACATTGTTCAGGCAACTAGTAGGCAGCCTCATCTATCTTGTTGCTACTAGACCTGATTTGAGTTTTGCAGTGAGCTACATATCACGCTTCATGACAGCCCCCAAGGCTCATCATTGGGTAGCAGCGAAGCGTGTGCTGCGTTATGTGAAGGGCACTCCTGATTTTGGACTCTTGTACACTCGGAGTCACGATCCTAAACTCAGTGGGTTCACAGATTCAGATTGGGCAGGTTCAGTTGATGACAGGAAATCAACATCTGGGTATGTGTTCAGTTTGGGGATCCTGCGCCACATGGACTAGTAAGAAGCAAATGTGCGCAGCCTCCCTAATAAGCAGTACTTCCGGGGAGCAAGAAAGCAGCATGAGGCGCTTAAGTTACCGATGCTTGCGTATATGCAAATATCTCAAGCAGGTCCGGACTCTTTGTTCTCGGTGGATAATCGTGGAGTTCTCAACTTGCCAAGAATCCGGTCTTCCATGAGCGAACCAAGCATGTGGAAACTCATTGTCATTTCATTCGGAAGCTGGTTGAAGACGGATCCGTTCAGTTGCTGTATGTTCCGACAGAGGATCAGACAGCAGACATTCTCACCAAGTCGCTCAGTACAGATAAGTTTGTAAAATTTAGGGGGCATCTTGGTGTAGTAGACAGATTGAGCATTAAGGGAGGGTATTAAAATAATGTTTATTATTTATTTATTAATGCTCAATAGTGTAAAATATTGTAAAATATCTTGATAAGATCGTCCCTGTTGTACGAGATCTTATCTGAAGTTTCTTTTAGAAACTTCCTGCTTTTCCTGAAGATAAGATCGTCTCCGATCTTATCCTTCTGGCTTTCTGTAAATCCTGTATAGTATTTATTGAGCGTCTTGCTCATTGTTAATATATCAATTAATTTACCAATTACTTGCGTAATACGTATGAATTATATTTCCAATATTATCTAGCTTCAGGCGGACTTATCATGCTTCTCATCCAAGTCCTATTATGATTACACTTCCACTATGCATTATGGATGTTGGTAGTTTATATAGTTTTGAAATAGTTATGTATTTTTGCATAGTTTAATAGATTAGGCATTTATTATATATGTTTTGATCAAATGAATTATATTTCCAATATTATCTAACAGGATTGTAGGACCTAAACCAAGATTTATCTTGCTTGAAGTATTAAGTGGTAAGTTATAACCCTAACTACATTAAATTCGTGATTCTAGTGCAAGATTTAGGGCAATCCCAAAAGGGGACATTACAAGGTGAAGGCTGTAATAATCATAGACAATGTCATTCAACATTGCACCGTTAATTTATTGCACTTATTGGAGTTTATGTCTTCAAACATACTACAATTACACTCACATCTTGAAGCACTACATTGTTGGCCCAAGATACATTTGACAATTCTCTTGAGATTTAACATCTTAGAGCCAAAACTCTCACACCATGCATGTGAAATGAGGAAAAAAGGTCAAAAAGAATTCAAGTTCATTGTTCAACATTAATGTAAAAAATGTATAAGTGTGACTTAAAGCAAAGTTTACTTGGTTGTAGCGTTGTTCGAGTTGCCTTACATACCTTGCACACGAGTTGCCTTACATACCTTGCACAAAGAGGTTCCCTTTGGCAAGTTTGGAGATCTTGATTCTAAAGATGATCATTATTCTAATGTACTCTACGATTGTGTGGAGCCCACACAAATTTTTTCATTGGCCTTGAAATCCAAGCAAAATGAGAATGTTGGATTTAGGAAGTAATTGATTGCATGTTATAGCTTATAAAGCTAATGGTACCATCATTGATCAATGATTTCTCATATGGGATGATATTTGTCATCAACTCCACCATAGATGGCTCTAATGCTTCCTTGCTTTGGCCATACCCTCATGCACATAGCTCATTACAAGCTTCTCCTCATCAACAACACAAAGGAGGCTCACTAAAGGCTTTGTGACTTATTAAAAAATAACAAAAATAAGTAGTAAGATTGAGGAAGAGAACATTAACAAATAAAAGTAACACGAAAATAGTAAAATGAGAAAGAGAGATATGGAATAAGAACTTACACCTACAATCCTTTGGGGAAAACTAAAATTGTTGCGTATCAAATACCCAGTCAACAATATATATTTTGGTAGTGGTCATCAATTACGAAGATTGGGACCACTTTTTATAACAAACATATGTTTTAGAGCAACTCTTAATTGAAGCAAAGATTGCAATATGATAAAATTGATTGCAAAGTGTGTTACACTAGGATGAGTCAACTCCTTTGTATATTTCCTTATTAAGTCAAGGAACCAAGATGGTTGTAGATGTAAATCTAGATATTACAACCATAATCTACAATTGGATTGATTCAATTATTTTTGCCAAGATCCTCCAATATAAGGCTAGGGCATTGAGCATAACAAAGAGTCTAGAAAAGAGAAGTCTATTTGTAGCAACATAATTCACTGCATTATCTGTAATGGTTTGCACAATATTAGCTTCATCCACCTTATCTACAGCTTCCTTTAAATTTGATGAAAGTATTTTGTATTTCACACCTTTTTGATGTATCAATGGATTTGAGGAAAATTTTTCCACTTGAGGAAGAAACAAGGAAATTCGACAACTCCCCCAATTCTTTTATCTATCCAACTATCAGACATGATATTGCAACCCTTCTTTTGACATATCTCATGCTGCTCATCAACAATGTACCTCACATTCACTACCTTCTCATTCAAAATTGGACCCTTTATCTCTCCATTGTTACAGGTTTTGAACCCTATCCTAGCAACAACAATAGCATCCACTAAATTTTGCAAACAAGGAGATTATAAAAAAGAAAAGAAAAAAAGAGCATTTTAAATTTTAAAAACTACCCCCTTTTAAAATTTAGGAGATATAAATAAATCAAAACCACATTAAAATGAAAATAATAACTAATTATTTAACCACATGTAATGGAATTGAACAATAGAACCAAAAGTCTCCAACCATACTCCTTGCTGTTTGATGTTTACTTCTAATTCAATCTTTTTGCTCTCATGTGATGGTTGGGAACCTTGGGAAGTGCATTGTACAATAAAGAAATCTAATCTCAATCCGTGAACCTTGTTGGTGTTTTATAGCTTAGGGAGCTAGTTTTAGAGGCAGGTCGGCCTTCATGTATTAAATAATATTTATATTCCTTCTAAAAGCCAACCTAGAAGGGAGTTCTCTTGGTTTTGTATTTAAGGAGGATCAAGTCCTCTCATTTGGACATCAATTCATTCATTCAATCCACATCTTCCATAAGCAGCAATTCGCACCTCTAGCAGAAGTTCATTCATCTAAAACTCGCATCTTAGCAGCAGTAGGAGTTCGCCATTAAGCGGCAGTTTACTTTCTCCCAGGCAGGTTGAATTTCTTCAACAGCAGATTCATTTTAAGAAGAAGTGTTTTCAGTCATCTTAAGGAGAAGTAATATATCTCTTTGTATAAGAATTGGCCATGCTTAGGGCCTGATTATTTTGTATGCAGAATGCTGCTCTTATTCATTTGATATATATATAAGAGAGATCATTTCTTGCTGGGTTTTTCTCCCTCGAGTAGGAGGGCTTTCCCAGGGTATCTTGTTGTGTTCTTTGTCTCATGTGTTGCATTTTTTGCTTATTACATTTCTGATCTAAAAACTAACATGGTATCAGAGCGGGTTTAAGGGAAGTACTAATCAGATTTAAAGCAGAAATATATGGGAATAATTAGTGAGAAAAAGAAGGTTGAATTACCGCCTCTGTAAGTAGTTTCCTGTAGGAAATTACATTTGGTCTTCAGGGGAAGCCGTTGGAAATAGATGTCTGTGGGATTCTAAAACAATAGAAATTGCTGCAAGCTTGAGGTGCCATCAGGGTCATGTCTAATTCAGCAACCTGGCAACCCAACGACTAGGGATATCATCACATCTGAGGGTACCAGGCCTATTGCCTATCATCAGAGTGCTGTTTTCAGCGTTCCCACCACTCCAGGTTCTTATTTGTAAGGCGACAAACAAAGTCATCAGTCACTATCATACCCAGGAGCGCTTGTTCATGCACTAGTCCAGATTAGGATCACAAATCCTTGCACAACAGCATCAAGTCTGATTACATTAAATGCTCATTTTTTGGTGCATGCACAGTTAGGCGATCAGGCTTGAGGGTTAATATGCCTAAAACCCTAGCTGGGTGTCATCCATTTCTTCCAGACTGAGTTAAACAACCTACAGTTGATTAGGGTCACAAGGGTCACAAAAATCTGCAATCATTCCACTACAAATATCTGTGGGTCACTGCAATCTCCGAGTTGTGGTTTCAATGGTGGGTGCGAAATCAGGATGAGGGTAAATTGATGGCAACATTGAGTGACGGTGGCGAAGATGAGACACAGCTACAGGTCTAGCTCAATGGTGTTTCAACATAAAGAGATAAGTATTTTATGCTTTTACCTTGAATAAATTTTATGTAGTTAATAATAATTCATGCAAAACATTGGGAATAGTGAATCTTGTATGCTTCTAGCATTGGTCTGGATATTTCTCTTCGGGGTAGTTTGATTCTATGAACTATTATTAATCTCTCTAAGATGCTTCCAGGACAAATTGAGGAGCATAAGGATGATGAGAGATTGCATAAGGAATTCAAGGGAAGAAAGAGCTTGATGCATCCTGTGAGGATGTCATGTCGGCTAAAGAAATGAACAAACATCGAGACATAGCTTGCAGCCTTGGGATTGAGTTGGTGGTGCATAACTCTCTTGATTCTTCACTCGAGGGCACAAGGTTGGATTAGCCTTGGATGGAGAATTTGCAATCAGTTTCTTCGAAGAGGAGAAAATGACATTCAGAGGGAGTTAAATTCTGAGAATTCAAGACACAAGTTGAGATCATGTCCAAGAAGAGGACAAAGGTTCTGAGTCTCGTCATTGGAGGGAACTTCACTTCTAGAGGATTTCTTTGCAATCTCTGAGGCAGGGATCAAGAGGGAGTTTTGTGGCTCACTGAGAAGAAGTGAAGGTGTCAGCTAAGTGGGCTGCAGTGTTTGGAAGACCTCTTCAGCTGCAGAGAACAGAATTGCACAAGACAGTCAATTTGGATTTGACATTGGTAGCTCTGCAAACCTATTCAGAATAGGGTGATCTGGGATGAGGTCAAGAAGGACAGTCCTAAACTCTCACATGTCAGTAGTGCCGGAAATGTGCATTGGAAACCGTTCCTCTAAGGGAAGCATTGCGGGCGATCTTGGACGAGGAGGTCAAGAGGTTGATGCAAGTACTTGGAGCTTCAAAGGGAGTCACATCATCATGAAGATTTGTTGTGTATATTTCTTTGAGACGGAGAAATATGAGGTGAAAGCCCTTGTAGTGTATATTTCTCTGAGACGGAGAAATATGAGGTGAAAGCCCTTGTAGTGTATATTTCTTCGAGATGGAGAAATATGAGGTGAAAGCCCTTGTAGTGTATATTTCTCTGAGACGGAGAAATATGAGGTGCGAGCCCTTGTTCATCTCTGAGACTGAGATGAGATGTCATGTTGAAAGACTCCATGACGACATCACATTGAGAGACTCTGTGATGAACCCTTGTACTTGTGTTTCTTTCCACACATGGGAGTAGCCATTGTGGACGTCATGTTGAGAGACTCCATGACGACATCACATTGAGAGACTCCGTGATGAACACTTGTACATGTATTTCTTTCCACACATGGGAGTAGCCATTGTGGACGTCATGTTGAGAGACTCCATGACGACATCACGTTGAGAGACTCCGTGATGAACTCTTGTACATCTTTGAGACTGAGATGTGAATTTTCCACAAATGGGTGTAGCCATTGTGGGCGTCATGTTGAGAGACTCCATGACGAGGTTATTTGGCAAATACCTCCCTAGCTAAGAGGGAGTGTTGGTGTTTTATAGCTTAGGGAGCTATTTTTAGAGGCAGGTCGGTCTTCATGTATTAAATAATATTTATATTCCTTCTAAAAGCCGACCTAGAAGGGAGGTCTCTTGGTTTTGTAATTAAGGAGGATCAAGTCCTCTCATTTGGACATCAATTCATTCATTCAATTCACATCTTCCATAAGCAGCAATTCGCACCTCTAGCAGAAGTTCATTCATCTAAAACTCGCATCTTAGCAGCAGCAGGAGTTCGCCATTAATCAGCAGTTTACTTTCTCCCAGGCAAGTCGAGTTTCTTCAACAGCAGATTCATTTTAAGAAGTGTTTTCAGTATCTTAAGGAGAAGTAATATATCTCTTTTTATGAGAATCGGCCATGCTTAGGGCCTGATTATTTTGTATGCAGAATGCTGCTCTTATTCATTTGATATATATATATATAAGAGAGATCATTTCTTGCTGGGTTTTTCTCCCTCAAGTAGGAGGGTTTTCCTAGGGTATCTTGTTGTGTTCTTTGTCTCATGTGTTGCATTTTCTGCTTATTACATTTCTGATCTAAAAACTAACAAACCCTAGGCCAAGACTAGTGCTCAAACTTGAAAGGAATGGAGGGATTTTAGAAATAGAAGAGTCTACATAGTCCATGACTGCCATCTCATCTTTTTTCTTCAAAGGACTCTAACTTAGTTTGGATGTCTCACACAACTTTAGGCAAGACTTGTGTGCACAAAGAAGTGTCTCAGTTGATTACAAAGGCAAGGTGGAATTTTAGGCTATTAATGCCTCTATTGCTAGTTTTAGGTTTACAATAATTGGAAATTAATTCCCCTTTTTAATGCCCTGGGGTGGCATGTTTCCAACATTGATCCTTTCTTATTGGCATCAACATTATGGTGATTTCAACTTGTAAGTAGGCTGCAAAAGAAATTAATGGAATATCTTTTAGCATTTGTACTTTCTAGATAAAAAGAGAGAGATGAAGAAAAATGGATAATGGAAAAAGAAAAAAAGGGATGGCTTGATTAGTGATAATTGTGTATCAGATTCAACCAATCAAGTAATAGGGTAAATCAAATGCATAAATTCTCTTCATTTTCCCCTTTTCATTTTTTGGTCCATAAAAGGAGGGAAAAAATATTTAAAATGGAATAGCAAATGAAAAGAGAGAAAAAAAAAAAAAAAAATTCAAAGAAAGACATACCTCTTGAAATTTGTTGCTATAAATGGACCATAGGGTGCTTCAAATGCACTGTGGGTAGCTCCAAATCTGCAAATGCACTCTCTGATTACCTAAGTTGCCGGTTCCGGTATGGGACTAGGCATGGGTACCGGATACGGGTATGCCGGTACGGCAATTTTTTTTTCTTCCTTGGGTACAGTACGTTTGGGTATGGCTGTATATATATATATATATATATATATATTAAATGCAAAAAAATTAAAAATATACAGAATTGTAAATACATTTGATAGTATGATATAGTATCTTCATCAATCATCAGTCATCAATTCATCATTGAATCATTGATCAATGGTAGTGATAAAGATAAATGCCAATTGATAGTTCAAAATTTCAATATTATGTCATATATCATATATGTCTAAAGTTACGAATATTTTATAAATCCACTAAATTGACAAGCAACATTTAGGAAGCTGATAATGAAATAATACCTTTGAAATTAATTTGAAACCCAAGCTAAAACAGATCACAAACTGCTTCAACAAAAAAAGGATGATCCTGATTGATAGATGGCTCAAACTCGGTATAGGTATGGCCTGAACAAACAGACAAATAAGTTGTACAAAGGTGTTTAGATGCATCAAATCAGTCAATGATAGGTTGCAACCCTCTTAGAAACTCGGATGCTTCTTCTAGAAATTGTTACAAAATATTGCACCATAGGAAATTAACAATTTTTGCACAAGCATATTAATTTCAGTGATTCAAATTAACATTTTCTGCCTGGGAGTGTTTGGGAGCACTGTGGGAGTGCCCTGGGAGTGCCTGGGAGCGCCCTGGGAGCGCCCAAGAAGGACCCACAGAGAACCCGGGGCTGCTTGGGTGCTCCCAGGCCGCTCCCCAGGCCGCTCCCGTACCCAAACGCTCTAGGAGTGGGCACGGGGTCCTTTTTTGAAGAACCCGGTAACATAGCTGATTACTTTATGCTGCTGTTTTCTATTGGCTATGTTCTGCTTCTTGCTTTCTATGATATCTTTTTGTTTTTGTTTTTGCTTGTATGTGAAGCCATTTTCCTTATATTGGTTGTGTTTTTGTTTTTTAAAATTAGGGTTTAGAATGTGATATTTTTTGGTTTCTTTGGGGGGTTTGCATAGCTGAGTCTACCCAGTGGGACTTACGAGTCCAGGCGAGACTGACAAGTCTTGCAGACTTAGCGATTCTGTCAGAAACTTGCCAAGTTTTGTCAATGAGTCTGCAGGCCTTATTTTGGCCTGCTCAATTTGGGACTTGCCAAGTATGCTGGCTAAGCAATGGGTCTTGTGTCTATGCTTTCCTGATCCAGATAAACCTTTAAAAGCCATTCCGGTTCTTCTCCAGACCTACCAAAAGCCTTGATCTCCATAACCTTCAAATAAAAATAATTTAAATGATGCCATCCTAGGAGAATCGTGCGCGGTGGTCTTCAGTCCAAAAGACCTGAAATCTCAATCCTCTCAGATCTTGAAAGTTTGAAACCATCATCACATACTCATGGAATTTATCTGTACAGCTTGGAATCACAAATATGAGAGGGTTGCATCAATGCTGACATATTCTTTAAAACCAGAAGAACTGAAGTCTTGATTCTATCAAGAATTCTTGAAGTCCCCATTGCATATATAGAAGTGATCAGTATAGCTGGGAATCATAAATATCAGAGGATTGATTCATGTCCAAATCCTGATTTTTGTTCTGTTCAAAGAACTTGTGGCTTCCATCAATGCAATTTCTTATTGTTTGTCTGGTTTTTAATATTTAATGAACTTAGGTGCGAACTAATGTGAGATGCCCATATGATAGTTTCCATAAAAATAATGTGATTTTATTTATTAAAATATCACATTCCTACATTAAGAAAAATGAAAATGAACTTTCTTCATGCACTGATGAGAGAGCATTTTAAAATTTATAATTGTACTGCCATTTCTTATACTCAGCAACTTCCAACAATTGTTGTCACAGATTGTTCAGATTAAGAAGATAGATAGATAGATAGTTGTTCATCTGCTTTGAGAGGCATTATTTGCAGATTATTCAGATTAAGAAGACCTAGTTCTATATCTTTCTGTTGAATGATAAATAATCCTATTTCTGTTTTTTAATTTCTCTGTTGTTATTTGCTTTTTCTTATAGTACATTTGAATTACAGCAATATACTGTTGCCCTCTGGATATCTCAAATTGTTGATCAGTTGTTCATCATATATTAACCATGTATTCTGGAGTTGAGTCATAATTGTGAGACTCTCCAAGTTGGTTGTAAAACTCCACAATTGAAATGGTGAGTGATAAAAAATGAGCTGAAATGGATGAACTCTGAGTTGTGTCAATATTTTCAGACTTATAGCATGACCCTTGGCCATGTAAAAACAGCAAATAAATCCCTCATTTGGAGGTTAAAGGCTTTGGTTGGAGTATCTGTCTTTTGGCAAGTTTTTTCTGAGTCTGGTTGGTTTGGTTTGTAAGCCTTTCCAAGTCCGGGTCTCGTAGCTATACCTTGAATTACCGAATTCATTTTTTAAGTCTTTGAGATGATCTAAAAATGTAACAAGGCATAATCAGTTCTGCCCTTTGATTCAATTACTTGTTTCTAGAATTGTTTGCTTATTAATTTCAAACATTGAAGTTCTTTTTATTGTTTTTCAATTTTCTGCAGTGGGAAATATCCCATATGACGCAACAGAGGAGCAACTAATTGAAATATGCAAAGAAGTTGGACCTGTTGTATCATTCCGGTATGTTGAATTACAATTGAAGGAACAATTTTCTTGTTTGCTTTAGTGTCAACTTCTACCTAAACGATGTTATTTATTCTGGTTAATAAAGTGGTCATTAGTTTATTGAAAACATCTGTGACAAACTTTATGCAATGTGTTACTTGTGCTGCTTTGTACTTTTGCATCCACAGCTTTCATTCTGGATAATATGTGGGGTGAAGATGCCTACTTTAATTTCTATAAGAATAGTGCTATAGAGAGGATCATTGTTTTATTTGGCCACATAATTTATTACTCATACTTTGCTGTATAGATTAATTTCTCCTTGCCAATTCATTCCAATATTCACCCATTGGATATCATAGGTCTTAATGGCCTTGTGAGGAGTTTAATTGTATGGGATAGTTGTGGCATGTAGATGATAGAAATGCCAGCTGGTTGGATATATTACTTTCATTACCAATTTTTGTATTATCTCCAATGGTAGGAGAGATTAAGTGTTAATGGTGGCACTTCTACAGGTTTGCCTACCCTTATTCCTATTTGGATGTTCTCTATTTTGTCTTCCTTGATTGTGGAGAAGACAGTCGAGAGATTGTTATGTTTTAGTTTTTGACCTCCTTTGCTATATCTGTTTGAATTTTTTGCCTTAGTTTCTTTTTTAGCCTTATCGATCACTTCTGATTCTCTGCTGATACTAAAATAAATTCCATTTCATTTCATCTAAGGAAATGAATTGTTATTTTTCAATTGATAAGTTGTTCTAGTGATGAATTGTGCAGTTTATCTATTAACATAGAGCTTTGTGTGAGATAGGAAGGAGTTTTATTGTGTCATTTCTTAAGTTCACATTTGAAGGAGTATGGATGATCTTCAGAAATCTTGAATTTGAAATTTAATAGTTGCATTGATATCCAAATATATACCCACAAACATGGAAAAAATATTAGGGCACTGTTAAATCAACCTTGGGTTCAAGCTTATGCAAAACATATACTAAAAAATGCAAAAATAATCCATAGGGTAGTGTTAAATCAACCTTGGGTTCTAGCTTACATTTTCTTAAATGTTTAGTTATATCTAAACTATGAAGAAGTATGCAAACAAAATTTGGTTGAGGTTTAAGATTTTATTATAATCTCAAACTATGAAGAAGTATACAAACAAAATTTGGTCGAGGTTTAAGATTTTATTATAATCTCAATTTTCTTTTTTCATATGGTGTGAGTATGTTAGGTGGGAATGACATAAACTTATTAAAAGAGTTCTTGGAAATTACAGATACGATAATGAACGTGGTACATTAAAAATTCCTAAATGTGAGGCATTGATGTGAAGAAAAAGGTGTGTAAATGTCTTACCTTTTCTTGTGCGGAATCATACTATGAATGAAATAGATAAGAAATTCTAGATTTGTCACACGAAATAGTGGATGGATTAGTATTCTACTTTGTCAAAAAGCTGCAATGTCTAACTTTTGCAGTAGCAGTGATATTGATCTTGCAAGTAGACAAGTTTGTGCTTGCCATTCTAGGAATAGAGAGACAATAGTGACATGAACCAGATGAGGAATTACACATTAAAAGTCATTCTAGCAAGTAAATAGAGATGAGAATTGGTTACATCAAAGATCCCAAAAAGATGGAACATTACATACTTGACGTGCAATATTAGTTCCAAATTATTATTTGTAGTCAGAATGTTTATTGCAACTACATGCTTCAGTTTACTAACTAAACTGAAATTGCTCTCTAACTTACCTATATGACACTTAATGGTTGGATTGTTTATGCATTTTGCTGTCTGTGATAATGAGGCTATGCTTAGAATGGCTGCTTTTTTATGGTCATTTGGAAGCAAATGTACTGAATGCAAAGTTTTGGGTCAAATTTGGGGATCACTATACGTATTGGTAAAATGATGATTTTGTATGAAAATGCATGGTATGACCTTAATTATTAAAGGGTTGTAACTGAAAGAGGATAATTATAAACTAACAGTTATAACTCAAAGGGGATAATTATAAACTAACAAAAACATACTTAAAAATAGTTATTTTTAGTTGTGTAAAGCTATAAAACCCTAACAACCATATCTTTACCACACAGAAACAGCTAAAATGGTAAATCTTTTCACTAAAAGGAAGAAAATATCAAATTATGATGTGGCATAACTAGAAAATCCTCTTTCCATTGAGAGATGAAGTTAAATAATGGTATAGGTTTTTACAAATCCTTTTCTTTGGTGATTATAGTCCATAAGAGGTAGATAACTAGTTTGTGGATGTTTGGCTAGCGTACTACAAAGAATGATTGTAAAGGCCTCACTAGCTGGGTAGAAGTTAGAAAGATAAGAAAATATAATATTTTTTAATAGATTTTTTTTGGTGAGATATACCATAAAAGAAAAATATTATTGTTTGACTTTGGTCTACTTTTTGGGGTGTTCTTTATCAAGTGATTTTGTATCAGATAACATCATCAGTTTACTTCACTTGAGAATCCTCCATAGCCTAGATTAACAATAATAAATTGTAAAGACCCCTGCCTGACTTGATAGAATTTTTACGATTTGTTTCTCAGTTTGACAGATGTAAGCATTTTGTCAAACAGTTGGCTGACGTAAGTGTTTCCTGATTAGATGATGCAAGTGCTAACTATCCATAATGTGATACTTATCATTCACCATTAATCCACTCCATAATATAAAATAACAAGAAATATGCCATATTAAACAAAAATAAAAAATGAATTTGTTGTCTACAAAGTTACACCAGAACTGATATTCATCTTCAGATCATAGAATGAATTTGATTACAGAATATTATCCATTTTATGCACAGCAGCTACAGGAAAAGTTAACAGTATGCTAACCTTAGAGTGGCTTCGATCCTCTTTCCATTTATAATTGCAGCGTATAGCATTCACTAATCATGGCGTGGCTCATACAATAATATCATCGGCAGACAAAGAAGGGAGTATCAATAATCTTTTACTCTTACGGAAATGCCACAGCTATCAACCTCACGGCAGAATGGAATGAATAATGACGCCCAGGTAATGTTTGACCTCCCACGTCAGTGCCAGATCATTGCAATGAACCTCAGAAAGTAGCACGATAATCCTTGAATGAAGCACATAAAACCAACTGGCCTGATAATCTCCAAGCAGTGATATAATGCACCCTTCGATAGAGAATAATATCCAAATACTACCTGCAGTGTTGAATAGAAAATAACAATATCTTTATGTGATTTGATATTGGCATATAATGACTTGAACGGCTTCAATCCCCCTTTGACTTGTTGAGTATTAACAGCAGTGATGAATATAATATTTCGATACCTTATATGACAGAGGTCAATATATATGTATCGCCTTGAATGTATATTTTAGAAGATAGCGATAATAATGCTCAGTCGATATCAATGAAATTAGACGAACAGGTAATGATATCAAATATCATTCAGTTATCACACACTTCAGATTATGAATTGCCAATCACAGAGAAAAATAATTGATCAACCTGGAAAATATAGTACTGTCCAATATGTATTTTTGAAACTGGAAAGATAATGATAATCATCCAAACGGAGATATGTATGCAATTCCACTGAAATATCCGAATATATCGATCTCTTTCAAATTCAAATGTAACCTTCAATATAATCCATCTGAAGAATCTGATTGATTCTTCCAAGACCATCTAGGGCAGATGATTCACTGTCAAAAATGGCTTTCCCAAGCATCCATCCCGAGAAACAATTTGAGAAACTCTCAAATTAACGTTGACGAGAAAAATATTAATCAACCACATCAAAATGAAATTAATGAATCCACAATTCAAACATAAATAGCTTCTACATTATAACCGCCATAACTCACCCATTCATAATTTGAATTGTAATTTACTTTATTTAATTATTACCTTAACTTTAGGTAATAATAATTAAATTTAATTCTCCCTTTAATTTTTTTATCTTTTGGAGATTAAATAATATTCCTTTCTCCATACCATAAAAAATGGGACATTACATAAATATATCCAATATACTATGTATAATAGCCAGACTTTGACTTGGTTATGTGAACAGACACTAGGCATTCAGAATCAAACTCAGCAGTTGTCGCTGGGAACTGAAAATTCTTAAAATATTGAAGTTATTATGGAAATATATATTTTTTAATTTACAAAACCAACTTCAAAGACTTAAAAGTTAAAATGAATACAATTTCATGAGGAACTACATAATCAAATAATAATCAATTACTTGATTACAGATAAAGAAGAAATGTTTGTAAGTGCCTCACTGGTTTGGTTGTTCGGTATGGATTTAGATTTACTAGTAAAATGATTCAAGTCCAAATCACATGGTAGAATTTTCTACCCGCATCAAGTCTCAAAAATCCACTCAAGAGAAGGTACACTGTAGTACTGTACAATACATCAAAAAATTGTTAAGTGCCTTGCCGAAGACCCTGGTTTGGTCATTTGGTGTGCATTTACATTTATGAGTAAAAGAGTGCTAAATCACCAATTATGATTATTGTATCCATATGAATATTTGGAAAAGCAACTCAGGGAAATGATAAAAATGCTGTTCAACATTTTGTTCAGATTTGGAAAGGTCTGAAATTGCTTTCCTACCTTCGAAATTAGAAGAGAAAATCAAGTTTCCAGATTCATAATTTCGAAGATGACGCTTGTAGAAATTACTAGAATATGAATTCATACTACTGTCCTACTTTATCAAGCCAATAGGCAGTCTTACAGGATGGAATTTTGTGCAATTCTGAAAACTGAGTGCATAAATTAGAGAAAATTTACCATTCAAAATTCAAAATTCAAAATTTTATCTTGGAAAACCCAAGAAGGGAAAAATTCAGCTAGTAGTGGCAGTTACTCGTCTACCAAATGTTTGTAATCAGAAAATAGCAAATACAGATAGTAAATACCACCGATAGCTGCTCCAATTGCTTAATGTCTATAATGATGCAATCTGACCCCCTCATGCCTTTATATAGATGCTGGGATGCCCTTGTCATATGCCTGAAGGTCCCTGAAGTGGAATTGGAATGAGTAACATCAGACTGCTTGTGTCAAATTCTGTATTTCTTGGTTTTGAAACCACCTCTTCGGGAGAACTGGTAGTTTCAGAATTGTCTCTTTGTAATATAAAGTATTCTTTTAAAAAAAACACTTATATCCCCTTTTAATATATTATTAATAATGCATAAAGTTAATTAATTTAAATTAACTTTATTATTGACGTTATTAAAATTAAATGAATAGGACTATAAATAAACCAAGATAACTCCAGGATATAAATCCACTAACATGCCCAATATAGTAACACTGCCAACTGACCATACCAGTGAACCCCTGTGACTTACTATAAATAGTAAGTATAGCCAAAAGTGTCCAAGAATGCTCCGGAAGGTGCACAGAGAAACCCCTGAAATGCCCTGAGCTGGTAAGCACCAAATAGAACCAAATGATTGGCTGATTACACAATAAATACCCTCAGAAGGGTTCCCCTAACCATCCTGTTAGCCTACGGGGACCAAATGGTAGACTAGACTAACCACTGCATCTGCCAACTGCTTAGGAAGGGGACATTACACTCTTGCTGGGACTGTTTCATTCTGCCAAAACCAGTTGCTTTTTGCTGCTGATCATCTTCTGGAAACTTCATAACAATGAAGATTTTTCACTTCCAGATCCTTATGGATCACTCGACCATTGAAATCTTGATAAAACCAAATGCAGAATCAAAATCTGAAGATTAAGAAACGAAATGTTGGACAAAATTTATCTGTCTAATGTGGTGTAAGCTTGATAATCAAGGATTTTAGCCATGAAAGTTGTTTTCAGTGTAATGTCCCTAATTGGACATCTTTAGGAAATAAATGATTATGCAAATTGTAATGATAGTTAAATGTCAAATGTGAATATCAAACCCTAGCTGATACATGATTATGCAATGTTGGAAACCCTTGTAATCTCAAGCATTCACTTCCAAACCATAATTTAAGCCCTCATAAAACCCTCAAAGGATCAATTTACATCAAGATTTTGGCTGATTTGTGAATGTGAACAACAATTGGAAATTTTAAAACAGCAATGTTCTTTTTTTTTTAATTTTTTTTAAAACTCTATTACTTGTACTTTCCAAACTGTAGGAATTCGGTATTTTCATATATATATATATATTTATTTATACTATGACAGGTCATACATTTGCCTAAAATGTTCAGAAATTATATTTGATCAACAAATAACAAATATTCTGTATCCTCAAATTCCCTAAAATACTATCTATCTAATTATCAGTTAATGTTGCTGATCCCTTTTAACATATTTATAAAATATACAATAGTAAATATTAGACCAGTAAAGGATAAATACCTTTTTAAACCCTTAAGCCTTTATTCCAGACATTAGAAAGGCTGCAATCCAAATATAATTTGGCACGGCAGCTTGGAGAGTATCATCCAAGACTGTGCTTAGGTTTATTCAGCCCCTTCTGAAGGTAACTCAACAGTTTGGAGGCTGCTGTTTAAACAATAAAATTCTCTTATAATATTTGCTGTAAAAAACGGCAGCTTAATTTTATAGCTTTCACGATGACTGCTAAATAAAATTATTGAACAGTTGGTAATAATAATCATAGTTGTTAAACTTGGACTTGGCAATTACTTGCCAAGTCCAAAAGTTATAAAAACTTGGGACTTGGCAAAAAATTGGGGAAAAATTTGGTAATAATTTGGCAATTTTATCGAACATTTTAAAATACATAAATTTTTAAATTATTCTTAAAAAACACATGTTACTAAATTTGTAGAACATATTATTGATTTCCATCATAGATAAATCAAAATTAGAGTTTAATAATTAAAGATGAAGCTGGAGAAATGCCATTTGTTTGTATATATATCTTATTATCTTACATTTTTTTTTATGTATATACCCATTTGCCATAGTAAGTTTGTTTAATCCTGTTTAAGAGTTTCTTTGATTCAGGTTGGTGGTTGACAGAGAAACTGGAAAGCCAAAAGGTTATGGCTTTTGTGAGTATAGAGATGAGGAGACAGCAGCTAGTGCTCGCAGGAATCTCCAAGGCTACGAGGTTAATGGTCGCCAGTTACGTGTTGACTATGCTGAAAACGCCAAAGGTGTTGACAGGAACAGAGAGCAGGTAATCTAGAGGCTCCAAGTTTGACAAGATTGACAAACAAAAACTCTAGGGTTCAAAAAAATGTGTTGATTGCCTTATAATGCTGTTTTTTTAACTTCATTACATTTGAGTCCACGCATTTGCACTCTATATATTTATTATTTCCCATTTAGAAGCAATTCATTGAGATCATGCACTTTTCTATCTACATAGTGCACCTCGTTGTACCCAGCTAGTTTTTTCAAATATACAGCTTGCACAGGGTTCCTTTCTGAAATAGATAAGCACAACAGGACCACCCAGATTTTATTATTTTTGTTTCTCCATTCGACCAGGTCAACCTCTTCCAACCCAATGGGAGAAGACTCCCCTGTTCAGTATCACTTGAACTATTATAAAGAATGTGATGATGATAATCACCGTATATAAATATATACAGCATGATTTGGCCGTTTCCATTTCTGGATTTAGATTATTGATAACCTCTTTAGCCATCTTTTTAGAGGTATTATACTCTTGGACTGTTATTTTATGACCTTGACTCTTTATTTATTGGTCCACCAAGCAAATATTGACAAGATACCAGGACATGGCTTCTCATCATTCAGCAAAAATATATTAATGAAATGCCCTAGCAAACTTTTCTGTATCCTTTATCATTACCTTGCTAAATAATCTTGGCAGATATAAGATGCGGGCTACAAAACTTTAATGGTATTTTTACAAAAACTTTTGTCATGGTAAGAATACATTTTGCAAGGAATCTTGCCGGCATTTATCACCTCTCATCAATTCATGATTTGTTATGTATTCAGCCTATAATACAAGGATACATTATATGTCAGGATTATATCAGACAGCCGTGTATGGTAAGGCCTAACTTTTATATAGGGAAAGGAGTGGAGTTTTGAGATATTTAAATGGTCCTGCATCTATCATACTGATTTTCATCCTGCTCTATATCACTGCAGCAAGAATTAGCATCCTGCACACTGCCATTCTCATTTGCTTTTGACATTTTGCATCGGGGAAAAGAGTAATTGGAAGTGCATCACAAGTGCAGGGTATTTAGAAATTTGAAGCCATAATGAAAATTTAATTCATCATTCTAGCTGATCTAAACAATAGAATAGGTGTTTCTTCGAGTTTCCAGGATGGGGGGATGTGGTTTTAGGGATGGCTCCTTAATTTTAATTTTTGGGGATGGTGATGGGGTGGGTATTAAAAAAACTTAAACTAAAAGCAGCTGAATTTAAAGAAAATTACAATGTGCTTAATTTGCAATGGCAATCCTTCCCCTTTTAGCTTTTTAGGGGTTTTTAGTATTATTTTTGAAGCAGGTTGTCTGGTCAGGAAAAAAGGGGATGTCCCTTGCAAGTTTTCTAGTCTTTGAGATGTCACCTACTCCCCCGGGGATGGCGTCCCTTGGAATGCTGAATGGAATGCAAAGATATGGACTAAAGATCAGAGTTTCAAGAT
>VDFB02266921.1:0-43060 GCA_007258455.2 Sequoia sempervirens
CTTAGGGCCTGATTATTTTGTATGCAGAATGCTGCTCTTATTCATTTGATATATATAAATATATAAGAGAGATCATTTCTTGCTGGGTTTTTCTACCTCGAGTAGGAGGGTTTTCCTAGGGTATCTTGTTGTGTTCTTTGTCTCATGTGTTGCATTTTCTGCTTATTACATTTCTGATCTAAAAACTAACAAACCCTAGGCCAAGACTAGTGCTCAAACTTGAAAGGAATGGAGGGATTTTAGAAATAGAAGAGTCTACATAGTCCATGACTGCCATCTCATCTTTTTTCTTCAAAGGACTCTAACTTAGTTTGGATGTCTCACACAACTTTAGGCAAGACTTGTGTGCACAAAGAAGTGTCTCAGTTGAATACAAAGGCAAGGTGGAATTTTAGGCTATTAATGCCTCTATTGCTAGTTTTAGGTTTACAATAATTGGAAATTAATTCCCCTTTTTAATGCCCTGGGGTGGCATGTTTCCAACATTGATCCTTTCTTATTGGCATCAACATTATGGTGATTTCAACTTGTAAGTAGGCTGCAAAAGAAATTAATGGAATATCTTTTAGCATTTGTACTTTCTAGATAAAAAGAGAGAGATGAAGAAAAATGGATAATGGAAAAAGAAAAAAAGGGATGGCTTGATTAGTGATAATTGTGTATCAGATTCAACCAATCAAGTAATAGGGTAAATCAAATGCATAAATTCTCTTCATTTTCCCCTTTTCATTTTTTGGTCCATAAAAGGAGGGAAAAAATATTTAAAATGGAATAGCAAATGAAAAGAGAGAAAAAAAATAAAAAAATTCAAAGAAAGACATACCTCTTGAAATTTGTTGCTATAAATGGACTACAGGGTGCTTCAAATGCACTGTGGGTAGCTCCAAATCTGCAAATGCACTCTCTGATTACCTAAGTTGCCGGTTCCGGTATGGGACTAGGCATGGGTACCGGATACGGGTACGCCGGTACGGCAATTTTTTTTCTTCCTTGGGTACAGTACGTTTGGGTATGGCTGTATATATATATATATTAAATGCAAAAAAATTAAAAATATACAGAATTGTAAATACATTTGATAGTATGATATAGTATCTTCATCAATCATTAGTCATCAATTCATCATTGAATCATTGATCAATGGTAGTGATAAAGATAAATGCCAATTGATAGTTCAAAATTTCAATATTATGTCATATATCATATATGTCTAAAGTTACGATTCAAATGAAGATCATTACAATTACAAACTTACAATGATAATAGGGATCTAACAATAAATCATCTAGTTATTACAATATTGGATTAATGTCAATGTTTATACTGAAATAAATATTTTATAAATCCACTAAATTGACAAGCAACATTTAAGAAGCTGATAATGAAATAATACCTTTGAAATTAATTTGAAACCCAAGCTAAAACAGATCACAAACTGCTGCAACAAAAAAGGATGATCCTGATTGATATATGGCTCAAACTCAGTATAGGTATGGCCTGAACAAACTGAAAAATAAGTTGTACAGAGGTGTTTAGATGCATCAAATCAGTCAATGATAGGTTGCAACCCTCCTAGAAACTTAGATGCTTCTTCTAGAAATTGTTACAGAATATTGCACCATAGGAAATTAACAATTTTTGCACAAGCATATTAATTTCAGTGATTCAAATTAACATTTTCTGCCTGGGAGTGTTTGGGAGCACTGTGGGAGTGCCCTGGGAGTGCCTGGGAGCGCCCTGGGAGCGCCCAAGAAGGACCCACAGAGAACCCGGGGCTGCTTGGGTGCTCCCAGGCCGCTCCCCAGGCCGCTCCCGTACCCAAACGCTCTAGGAGTGGGCACGGGGTCCTTTTTTGAAGAACCCGGTAACATAGCTGATTACTTTATGCTGCTGTTTTCTATTGGCTATGTTCTGCTTCTTGCTTTCTATGATATCTTTTTGTTTTTGTTTTTGCTTGTATGTGAAGCCATTTTCCTTATATTGGTTGTGTTTTTGTTTTTTAAAATTAGGGTTTAGAATGTGATTTTTTTTGGTTTCTTTGGGGGGTTTGCATAGCTGAGTCTACCCAGTGGGACTTATGAGTCTAGGCGAGACTGACAAGTCTTGCAGACTTAGCGATTCTGTCAGAAACTTGCCAAGTTTTGTCAATGAGTCTGCAGGCCTTATTTTGGCCTGCTCAATTTGGGACTTGCCAAGTATGCTGGCTAAGCAACGGGTCTTGTGTCTATGCTTTCCTGATCCAGATAAACCTTTAAAAGCCATTCCGGTTCTTCTCCACACCTGCCAAAAGCCTTGATCTCCATAACCTTCAAATAAAAATAATTTAAATGATGCCATCCTAGGAGAATCGTGCGTGGTGGTCTTCAGTCCAAAAGACCTGAAATCTCAATCCTCTCAGATCTTGAAAGTTTGAAACCATCATCACATACTCATGGAATTTATCTGTACAGCTTGGAATCACAAATATGAGAGGATTGCATCAATGCTGAAATATTCTTTAAAACCAGAAGAACTGAAGTCTTGATTCTATCAAGAATTTTTGAAGTCCCCATTGCATATATAGAAGTGATCAGTATAGCTGGGAATCATAAATATCAGAGGATTGATTCATGTCCAAATCCTGATTTTGTTTGTCTGGTTTTTAATATTTAATGAACTTAGGTGCGAACTATTGTGAGATGCCCATATGATAGTTTCCATAAAAATAATGTGATTTTATTTATTAAAATATCACATTCCTACATTAAGAAAAATGAAAATGAACTTTCTTCATGCACTGATGAGAGAGCATTTTAAAATTTATAATTGTACTGCCATTTCTTATACTCAGCAACTTCCAACAATTGTTGTCACAGATTGTTCAGATTAAGAAGATAGATAGATAGATAGTTGTTCATCTGCTTTGAGAGGCATTATTTGCAGATTATTCAGATTAAGAAGACCTAGTTCTATATCTTTCTGTTGAATGATCAATAATCCTATTTCTGTTTTTTAATTTCTCTGTTGTTATTTACTTTTTCTTATAGTACATTTGAATTACAGCAATATACTGTTGCCCTCTGGATATCTCAAATTGTTGATCAGTTGTTCATCATATATTAACCATGTATTCTGGAGTTGAGTCATAATTGTGAGACTCTCCAAGTTGGTTGTAAAACTCCACAATTGAAATGGTGAGTGATAAAAAATGAGCTGAAATGGATGAACTCTGAGTTGTGTCAATATTTTCAGACTTATAGCATGACCCTTGGCCATGTAAAAACAGCAAATAAATCCCTCATTTGGAGGTTAAAGGCTTTGGTTGGAGTATCTGTCTTTTGGCAAGTTTTTTCTGAGTCTGGTTGGTTTGGTTTGTAAGCCTTTCCAAGTCCGGGTCTCGTAGCTATACCTTGAATTACCGAATTCATTTTTTAAGTCTTTGAGATGATCTAAAAATGTAACAAGGCATAATCAGTTCTGCCCTTTGATTCAATTACTTGTTTCTAGAATTGTTTGCTTATTAATTTCAAACATTGAAGTTCTTTTTATTGTTTTTCAATTTTCTGCAGTGGGAAATATCCCATATGACGCAACAGAGGAGCAACTAATTGAAATATGCAAAGAAGTTGGACCTGTTGTATCATTCCGGTATGTTGAATTACAATTGAAGGAACAATTTTCTTGTTTGCTTTAGTGTCAACTTCTACCTAAACGATGTTATTTATTCTGGTTAATAAAGTGGTCATTAGTTTATTGAAAACATCTGTGACAAACTTTATGCAATGTGTTACTTGTGCTGCTTTGTACTTTTGCATCCACAGCTTTCATTCTGGATAATATGTGGGGTGAAGATGCCTACTTTAATTTCTATAAGAATAGTGCTATAGAGAGGATCATTGTTTTATTTGGCCACATAATTTATTACTCATACTTTGCTGTATAGATTAATTTCTCCTTGCCAATTCATTCCAATATTCACCCATTGGATATCATAGGTCTTAATGGCCTTGTGAGGAGTTTAATTGTATGGGATAGTTGTGGCATGTAGATGATAGAAATGCCAGCTGGTTGGATATATTACTTTCATTACCAATTTTTGTATTATCTCCAATGGTAGGAGAGATTAAGTGTTAATGGTGGCACTTCTACAGGTTTGCCTACCCTTATTCCTATTTGGATGTTCTCTATTTTGTCTTCCTTGATTGTGGAGAAGACAGTCGAGAGATTGTTATGTTTTAGTTTTTGACCTCCTTTGCTATATCTGTTTGAATTTTTTGCCTTAGTTTCTTTTTTAGCCTTATCAATCACTTCTGATTCTCTGCTGATACTAAAATAAATTCCATTTCATTTCATCTAAGGAAATGAATTGTTATTTTTCAATTGATAAGTTGTTCTAGTGATGAATTGTGCAGTTTATCTATTAACATAGAGCTTTGTGTGAGATAGGAAGGAGTTTTATGGTGTCATTTCTTAAGTTCACATTTGAAGGAGTATGGATGATCTTCAAAAATCTTGAATTTGAAATTTAATAGTTGCATTGATATCCAAATATATACCCACAAACATGGAAAAAATATTAGGGCACTGTTAAATCAACCTTGGGTTCAAGCTTATGCAAAATATATACTAAAAAATTGCAAAAAATAATCCATAGGGTAGTGTTAAATCAACCTTGGGTTCTAGCTTACATTTTCTTAAATGTTTAGTTATATCTAAACTATGAAGAAGTATACAAACAAAATTTGGTTGAGGTTTAAGATTTTATTATAATCTCAAACTATGAAGAAGTATACAAACAAAATTTGGTCGAGGTTTAAGATTTTATTATAATCTCAATTTTCTTTTTTCATATGGTGTGAGTATGTTAGGTGGGAATGACATAAACTTATTAAAAGAGTTCTTGGAAATTACAGATACGATAATGAACGTGGTACATTAAAAATTCCTAAATGTGAGGCATTGATGTGAAGAAAAAGGTGTGTAAATGTCTTACCTTTTCTTGTGCGGAATCATACTATGAATGAAATAGATAAGAAATTCTAGATTTGTCACACGAAATAGTGGATGGATTAGTATTCTACTTTGTCAAAAAGCTGCAATGTCTAACTTTTGCAGTAGCAGTGATATTGATCTTGCAAGTAGACAAGTTTGTGCTTGCCATTCTAGGAATAGAGAGACAATAGTGACATGAACCAGATGAGGAATTACACATTAAAAGTCATTCTAGCAAGTAAATAGAGATGAGAATTGGTTACATCAAAGATCCCAAAAAGATGGAACATTACATACTTGACGTGCAATATTAGTTCCAAATTATTATTTGTAGTCAGAATGTTTATTGCAACTACATGCTTCAGTTTACTAACTAAACTGAAATTGCTCTCTAACTTACCTATATGACACTTAATGGTTGGATTGTTTATGCATTTTGCTGTCTGTGATAATGAGGCTATGTTTAGAATGGCTGCTTTTTTATGGTCATTTGGAAGCAAATGTACTGAATGCAAAGTTTTGGGTCAAATTTGGGGATCACTATACGTATTGGTAAAATGATGATTTTGTATGAAAATGCATGGTATGACCTTAATTATTAAAGGGTTGTAACTGAAAGAGGATAATTATAAACTAACAGTTATAACTCAAAGGGGATAATTATAAACTAACAAAAACATACTTAAAAATAGTTATTTTTAGTTGTGTAAAGCTATAAAACCCTAACAACCATATCTTTACCACACAGAAACAGCTAAAATGGTAAATCTTTTCACTAAAAGGAAGAAAATATCAAATTATGATGTGGCATAACTAGAAAATCCTCTTTCCATTGAGAGATGAAGTTAAATAATGGTATAGGTTTTTACAAATCCTTTTCTTTGGTGATTATAGTCCATAAGAGGTAGATAACTAGTTTGTGGATGTTTGGCTAGCGTACTACAAAGAATGATTGTAAAGGCCTCACTAGCTGGGTAGAAGTTAGAAAGATAAGAAAATATAATATTTTTTAATAGATTTTTTTTGGTGAGATATACCATAAAAGAAAAATATTATTGTTTGACTTTGGTCTACTTTTTGGGGTGTTCTTTATCAAGTGATTTTGTATCAGATAACATCATCAGTTTACTTCACTTGAGAATCCTCCATAGCCTAGATTAACAATAATAAATTGTAAAGACCCCTGCCTGACTTGATAGAATTTTTACGATTTGTTTCTCAGTTTGACAGATGTAAGCATTTTGTCAAACAGTTGGCTGACGTAAGTGTTTCCTGATTAGATGATGCAAGTGCTAACTATCCATAATGTGATACTTATCATTCACCATTAATCCACTCCATAATATAAAATAACAAGAAATATGCCATATTAAACAAAAATAAAAAATGAATTTGTTGTCTACAAAGTTACACCAGAACTGATATTCATCTTCAGATCATAGAATGAATTTGATTACAGAATATTATCCATTTTATGCACAGCAGCTACAGGAAAAGTTAACAGTATGCTAACCTTAGAGTGGCTTCGATCCTCTTTCCATTTATAATTGCAGCGTATAGCATTCACTAATCATGGCGTGGCTGATACAATAATATCATCGGCAGACAAAGAAGGGAGTATCAATAATCTTTTACTCTTACGGAAATGCCACAGCTATCAACCTCACGGCAGAATGGAATGAATAATGACGCCCAGGTAATGTTTGACCTCCCACGTCAGTGCCAGATCATTGCAATGAACCTCAGAAAGTAGCACGATAATCCTTGAATGAAGCACATAAAACCAACTGGCCTGATAATCTCCAAGCAGTGATATAATGCACCCTTCGATAGAGAATAATATCCAAATACTACCTGCAGTGTTGAATAGAAAATAACAATATCTTTATGTGATTTGATATTGGCATATAATGACTTGAACGGCTTCAATCCCCCTTTGACTTGTTGAGTATTAACAGCAGTGATGAATATAATATTTCGATACCTTATATGACAGAGGTCAATATATATGTATCGCCTTGAATGTATATTTTAGAAGATAGCGATAATAATGCTCAGTCGATATCAATGAAATTAGACGAACAGGTAATGATATCAAATATCATTCAGTTATCACACACTTCAGATTATGAATTGCCAATCACAGAGAAAAATAATTGATCAACCTGGAAAATATAGTACTGTCCAATATGTATTTTTGAAACTGGAAAGATAATGATAATCATCCAAACGGAGATATGTATGCAATTCCACTGAAATATCCGAATATATCGATCTCTTTCAAATTCAAATGTAACCTTCAATATAATCCATCTGAAGAATCTGATTGATTCTTCCAAGACCATCTAGGGCAGATGATTCACTGTCAAAAATGGCTTTCCCAAGCATCCATCCCGAGAAACAATTTGAGAAACTCTCAAATTAACGTTGACGAGAAAAATATTAATCAACCACATCAAAATGAAATTAATGAATCCACAATTCAAACATAAATAGCTTCTACATTATAACCGCCATAACTCACCCATTCATAATTTGAATTGTAATTTACTTTATTTAATTATTACCTTAACTTTAGGTAATAATAATTAAATTTAATTCTCCCTTTAATTTTTTTATCTTTTGGAGATTAAATAATATTCCTTTCTCCATACCATAAAAAATGGGACATTACATAAATATATCCAATATACTATGTATAATAGCCAGACTTTGACTTGGTTATGTGAACAGACACTAGGCATTCAGAATCAAACTCAGCAGTTGTCGCTGGGAACTGAAAATTCTTAAAATATTGAAGTTATTATGGAAATATATATTTTTTAATTTACAAAACCAACTTCAAAGACTTAAAAGTTAAAATGAATACAATTTCATGAGGAACTACATAATCAAATAATAATCAATTACTTGATTACAGATAAAGAAGAAATGTTTGTAAGTGCCTCACTGGTTTGGTTGTTCGGTATGGATTTAGATTTACTAGTAAAATGATTCAAGTCCAAATCACATGGTAGAATTTTCTACCCGCATCAAGTCTCAAAAATCCACTCAAGAGAAGGTACACTGTACAATACATCAAAAAATTGTTAAGTGCCTTGCCGAAGACCCTGGTTTGGTCATTTGGTGTGCATTTACATTTATGAGTAAAAGAGTGCTAAATCACCAATTATGGTTATTGTATCCATATGAATATTTGGAAAAGCAACTCAGGGAAATGATGAAAATGCTGTTCAACATTTTGTTCAGATTTGGAAAGGTCTGAAATTGCTTTCCTACCTTCGAAATTACAAGAGAAAATCAAGTTTCCAGATTCATAATTTCGAAGATGACGCTTGTAGAAATTACTAGAATATGAATTCAAACTACTGTCCTACTTTATCAAGCCAATAGGCAGTCTTACAGGATGGAATTTTGTGCAATTCTGAAAACTGAGTGCATAAATTAGAGAAAATTTACCATTCAAAATTTTATCTTGGAAAACCCAAGAAGGGAAAAATCCAGCTAGTAGTGGCAGTTACTCGTCTACCAAATGTTTGTAATCAGAAAATAGCAAATACAGATAGTAAATACCACCGATAGCTGCTCCAATTGCTTAATGTCTCTAATGATGCAATCTGACCCCCTCATGCCTTTATATAGATGCTGGGATGCCCTTGTCATACGCCTGAAGGTCCCTGAAGTGGAATTGGAAAGAGTAACATCAGACTGCTTGTGTCAAATTCTGTATTTCTTGGTTTTGAAACCACCTCTTTGGGAGAACTGGTAGTTTCAGAATTGTCTCTTTGTAATATAAAGTATTCTTTTAAAAAAAACACTTATATCCCCTTTTAATATATTATTAATAATGCATAAAGTTAATTAATTTAAATTAACTTTATTATTGACGTTATTAAAATTAAATGAATAAGACTATAAATAAACCAAGATAACTCCAGGATATAAATCCACTAACATGCCCAATATAGTAACACTGCCAACTGACCATACCAGTGACCCCCTGTGACTTACTATAAATAGTAAGTATAGCCAAAAGTGTCCAAGAATGCTCCAGAAGGTGCACAGAGAAACCCCTGAAATGCTCTGAGCTGGTAAGCACCAAATAGAACCAAATGATTGGCTGATTACACAATAAATACCCTCAGAAGGGGTCCCCTAACCATCCTGTTAGCCTACGGGGACCAAATGGTAGACTAGACTAACCACTGCATCTGCCAACTGCCTAGGAAGGGGACATTACACTCTTGCTGGGACTGTTTCATTCTGCCAAAACCAGTTGCTTTTTGCTGCTGATCATCTTCTGGAAACTTCATAACAATGAAGATTTTTCACTTCCAGATCCTTATGGATCACTCGACCATTGAAATCTTGATAAAACCAAATGCAGAATCAAAATCTGAAGATTAAGAAATGAAATGTTGGACAAAATTTATCTGTCTAATGTGGTGTAAGCTTGATAATCAAGGATTTTAGCCATGAAAGTTGTTTTCAGTGTAATGTCCCTAATTGGACATCTTTAGGAAATAAATGATTATGCAAATTGTAATGATAGTTAAATGTCAAATGTGAATATCAAACCCTAGCTGATACATGATTATGCAATGTTGGAAACCCTTGTAATCTCAAGCATTCACTTCCAAACCATAATTTAAGCCCTCATAAAACCCTCAAAGGATCAATTTACATCAAGATTTTGGCTGATTTGTGAATGTGAACAACAATTGGAAATTTTAAAACAGCAATGTTCTTTTTTTTTTAATTTTTTTTAAAACTCTATTACTTGTACTTTCCAAACTGTAGGAATTCGGTATTTTCATATATATATATATATTTATTTATACTATGACAGGTCATACATTTGCCTAAAATGTTCAGAAATTATATTTGATCAACAAATAACAAATATTCTGTATCCTCAAATTCCCTAAAATACTATCTATCTAATTATCAGTTAATGTTGCTGATCCCTTTTAACATATTTATAAAATATACAATAGTAAATATTAGACCAGTAAAGGATAAATACCTTTTTAAACCCTTAAGCCTTTATTCCAGACATTAGAAAGGCTGCAATCCAAATATAATTTGGCACGGCAGCTTGGAGAGTATCATCCAAGACTGTGCTTAGGTTTATTCAGCCCCTTCTGAAGGTAACTCAACAGTTTGGAGGCTGCTGTTTAAACAATAAAATTCTCTTATAATATTTGCTGTAAAAAACGGCAGCTTAATTTTATAGCTTTCACGATGACTGCTAAATAAAATTATTGAACAGTTGGTAATAATAATCATAGTTGTTAAACTTGGACTTGGCAATTACTTGGCAAGTCCAAAAGTTATAAAAACTTGGGACTTGGCAAAAAATCGGGGAAAAATTTGGTAATAATTTGGCAATTTTATCGAACATTTTAAAATACATAAATTTTTAAATTATTCTTAAAAAACACATGTTACTAAATTTGTAGAACATATTATTGATTTCCATCATAGATAAATCAAAATTAGAGTTTAATAATTAAAGATGAAGCTGGAGAAATGCCATTTGTTTGTATATATATCTTATTATCTTACATTTTTTTTTATGTATATACCCATTTGCCATAGTAAGTTTGTTTAATCCTGTTTAAGAGTTTCTTTGTTTCAGGTTGGTGGTTGACAGAGAAACTGGAAAGCCAAAAGGTTATGGCTTTTGTGAGTATAGAGATGAGGAGACAGCAGCTAGTGCTCGCAGGAATCTCCAAGGCTACGAGGTTAATGGTCGCCAGTTACGTGTTGACTATGCTGAAAACGCCAAAGGTGTTGACAGGAACAGAGAGCAGGTAATCTAGAGGCTCCAAGTTTGACAAGATTGACAAACAAAAACTCTAGGGTTCAAATAAATGTGTTGATTGCCTTATAATGCTGTTTTTTTAACTTCATTACATTTGAGTCCATGCATTTGCACTCTATATATTTATTATTTCCCATTTAGAAGCAATTCATTGAGATCATGCACTTTTCTATCTACATAGTGCACCTCGTTGTACCCAGCTAGTTTTTTCAAATATACAGCTTGCACAGGGTTCCTTTCTGAAATAGATAAGCACAACAGGACCACCCAGATTTTATTATTTTTGTTTCTCCATTCAACCAGGTCAACCTCTTCCAACCCAATTATGTTTGTATCCAGATTATTTTATTGAAGCTGAAATAAAGAATGCTATCAAATTATATGCTTATGGAAAACGCAATAGCACAGCATGATTTGGCCGTTTCCATTTCTGGATTTAGATTATTGATAACCTCTTTAGCCATCTTCTAGAGGTATTATACTCTTGGACTGTTATTTTATGACCTTGACTCTTTATTTATTGGTCCACCAAGCAAATATTGACAAGATACCAGGACATGGCTTCTCATCATTCAGCAAAAATATATTAATGAAATGCCCTAGCAAACTTTTCTGTATCCTTTATCATTACCTTGCTAAATAATCTTGGCAGATATAAGATGCGGGCTACAAAACTTTAATGGTATTTTTACAAAAACTTTTGTCATGGTAAGAATACATTTTGCAAGGAATCTTGCCGGCATTTATCACCTCTCATCAATTCATGATTTGTTATGTATTCAGCCTATAATACAAGGATACATTATATGTCAGGATTATATCAGACAGCCGTGTATGGTAAGGCCTAACTTTTATATAGGGAAAGGAGTGGAGTTTTGAGATATTTAAATGGTCCTGCATCTATCATACTGATTTTCATCCTGCTCTATATCACTGCAGCAAGAATTAGCATCCTGCACACTGCCATTCTCATTTGCTTTTGACATTTTGCATCGGGGAAAAGAGTAATTGGAAGTGCATCACAAGTGCAGGGTATTTAGAAATTTGAAGCCATAATGAAAATTTAATTCATCATTCTAGCTGATCTAAACAATAGAATAGGTGTTTCTTCGAGTTTCCAGGATGGGGGGATGTGGTTTTAGGGATGGCTCCTTAATTTTAATTTTTGGGGATGGTGATGGGGTGGGTATTAAAAAAACTTAAACTAAAAGCAGCTGAATTTAAAGAAAATTACAATGTGCTTAATTTGCAATGGCAATCCTTCCCCTTTTAGCTTTTTAGGGGTTTTTAGTATTATTTTTGAAGCAGGTTGTCTGGTCAGGAAAAAAGGGGATGTCCCTTGCAAGTTTTCTAGTCTTTGAGATGTCACCTACTCCCCCGGGGATGGCGTCCCTTGGAATGCTGAATGGAATGCAAAGATATGGACTAAAGATCAGAGTTTCAAGATGGATTACAACTAATCCACTACAAAGGATGACACTGACCCTTATGCTACATTGTATGTTTTGGAAATTTTGAAACAAAAGTGCATCTCTTCATACCATGTCCATTTGCATAGAGAATATGGGCCATTACTGCTGACTGGATGTTACCATAGAGTAAAACTTGATTAGTACTCATGAGCATTAAGACTGAAGTAACTCGCTCCACTTGCTTTGAGATATTTTTGACCCATCTTTTGGTTGCTTGACTTGTAACTCTCATTGCTTCAAGGCTGTCAACAGATTCTTGAGGAAGGGAAGATGGTGGAATGAAAGCTTCATTCTCTTGCCTTAGTGGGGCTGTTATTTGCTGGATAAATTCTATTAGTCTCAAATTCTCCACTTCCAGTCTTTCTTTCTTCTCCTTTGTTCTGTCAAATTTTTCTTTAATAGCCCTCGAGGTATCAGCTAACTCATGAAAGTCCTGCTCTATTGTGGTTGGTCCAATGTCAAGTGTTGTGACTTCATAATCCATAGGGGTAACTTTGAAATATTCCGAGCCAAATTTTTTCGTTTTTTCAAATTCAAATTACAAAGCAGTGCACCCGTTAAGGTTAGAGGAAGAAACCAAAACGTGCAAGAAAGCAACTCTAACCAGAATGGCGCCGATGATGGCGAGCATTGGTCAGAGGATCTAAAACAAACTGCTTATGCTGGAAAGGAACTCGACGCCAAGTATGTGCTACCCAATCCAATGCGGAGTGAGGGGCGACCATATGACGGAGTGAATACAAAACAATGCTTGAAAGATAAATGCTGAGAAATGAAACTACTCAACACCCAGAATGTGCTTTCTACCCAAACTGGATAGTAGCTACCATAGGGCGGAGCTGTAACTATTACAATAACTTTGTATGAAATAAAGTATTACAATTCAGATGTGAGAAAGCTCGATAGATACTGCCAGTACTACTGTCAGTTTACAAGAAGATCATTCACTTGCCACAATATGAGAGATGATAACTTACTAACAATACAAATCAGCATTAACAAGTCCCTATGCTGAGAATTGAACTGAAATGAAGAGATTATTCAATAGATCCAACCTTATTCTCAACTTGGCCAACCCCGATGAAGTATCCGCAAAGGCTTGAGAACTCTCAACACCAACCAGCAATGGAAATACAGATTTCTTTTAGCTGTATTGACAGATCAGCAGTCTCCTCTTTTAACCAGCAGCAAATAGTTACCTTAGGCAGTTCGAAACTCCCATACTACACACTCAATTGACATGAAATTATATGCAAAGCAATACTAACATGATGGCGTTCAGATCTAACACAAGAAACAGACTTAAAACGCAGATATCAACCATTATAGTGAATAACCAGCAACATATAGAACTATTGTATTGCTCGGAACTCCCTTAATACTTATTCAAACACCCTAAGACTGAATGCAAAACATTCATATGATGGAGGCGCCTAAATCCCAACCAAAGAACAGACCTAAAATGCAAGAAACATTTAATGCACGAGTTTCAAGAAGCTGAAAGGTACGGCCCAGCCAAGAAGGGCGATTTCTTATTTAAAAATTCAGATCTGC
Source organism: Sequoia sempervirens (assembly GCA_007258455.2). Classification (NCBI taxonomy): domain Eukaryota; kingdom Viridiplantae; phylum Streptophyta; class Pinopsida; order Cupressales; family Cupressaceae; genus Sequoia; species Sequoia sempervirens. Next base: position 13,825 of record VDFB02266921.1, read on the forward strand.
TTCATAAAATCTATAAACTTGCAAATATGGGCGCTTGGCCAAAACGGAAGGAATGGGACACTACCCACAACCTACTTTTTTGTCTTTTTTGAGTTACAAGTAAAAATGCGAATCTGCTGTAGTAAACCAGCAATTCTAAGACATGGCTAATATGCAGAACAGAAATCTAATATGCAATATGCAGATTACAACTCACAATAATTAATGATCACAAACTAGACTAAGAATCATCACTAGTCGTTGTCTTACAAACGAGAAGAGATGCCCGAGCTAGGAGGCCTTCATTCCTCGAAGCGTTCCAGAGCCAATCCGGCAGCATAACATTATATTTTGTCCAAAGATAATGAAATGATGCTCAACTCCTTCCTTATATAATTTTCCATTTGACTTCTCGTAACCCTAAAGTCACTTTCAAGTCAAAAACCCTAATCTCCTCAAAAGGGCGTACTTTCTCCTTCAAGGTTTAATAAATGATATTTTAATTAAATGCCATGCTTTTAAAAGTGCGCCCAACATAAGCTTGCTTGACTTTGACAATAATTAAAATAATCTTTTAATGAGGCGCCACCCTCAAAACCCCTTTTTAAAAACATCTTTAAGTCATTAATCTAGGCCCATGGTCAACGTTAAATTATAATATTTAAACGTGACTTTTTAATTAAATGACTTAACTTATCCCTCCGAAGATGCCCTGAAGCCAATACTGAACTAGACATCTGACCAAACTGAAGCAGGAAGTCAACCGAGCTGAACTCATCTGGAAAGCTGCCAAAAATAGAATTTACTAAAAATAGTAAATTCCAAAAAGTGCTCTGAAAGCTGAGATAAACATACCACTGAAGCCCTCTTGGTCCCTAGGCTTATCAAATTTTGGAACTGCTACATGTAAGATCCTAGATCCTGTACCATCTCTAGTGATTTGAGAATACTTCTTAGGTTTCTTTGATATCTTAACTTTACCAATCCTTTCCAAGAAGTCTTGCATACTTTCGATTGGCTGAACCTCATTCACCGGCTTGGTCTTCTTCATTAGGCTTTCGGTCAACCAATCTAGTACAGTAGATAATTCCATCCCATCTTCTAGCTGAATATCATCATTTATCCTCTTTAAGGCATAAATTATCTCATCACCCAATTCTTCATTGGTTTCTAAGATCTCAGTACCTCCTATGTCTTCAATCATAAGTGTATCCTCTCCCTCCATGTAATCTGTAAAGGTTTGTTCCTGAAGAGGTTCCAGCTGTTCTACCTCTTGAAGTTCAACTCCTTGTTCATGATCTGATTCACATTCAGTAATAGATGCTTCTTCCATTACCCTGATGGATGGCGTGCTTGAAGATGATGGAGTTGCATTAACCTTCTGCTTCTTGAGCCCTGACTCTTCACTTGCTATCTCTTTTGCCTTTGCTTGAGGGTCTTCAGTCGCTACTTTCCTTTTGCTTGAACTTGGAAGTTCACTTAGACCTTCCTCTCCTCTGCTGAATTCAATTGCTTCACCCTGACTAGAGAGAACTCCTACATTGCTTAGTTTGGCGTAGGTGAGAGAGATACCTTCCTTTCTCAATCTGCTGATTTGGTGATCTACCCACTCCCTGGAACTAGCTATAATATCTTTCATTAACACACTCAAATCTGCTAACTCAGGCTGTGTCCAATTTGGCAATAAGATGGGCTTATTCTTTTCTTGTTCAAATTGGGGATGTACATACTCTCCATTGTCCTTCACCTAGTTTGGAATAGGGAACAAGTCACACTTTTTCTCAAGATCTATTGGAATTCTAGACCACATCTTCTTTCTTACTCCATACTCATCTACTAAGTTAGACCAATAGTCTTCTATTTGCATTACATGAAGTGACTTCTTTCCACAGACTCTCAAGTACGGATCAAAATCTGACCTTGGTTTGTACATGCCCAATTTATAAAACTGCAATTCTGATTTGGATGTCTTGGCTGCTTGCAACGAAGGGCAGACTTTCAACATCTTCCCTATCACAATAGGAAAATGCACTCCTTGCTTATTTTCTTTCTTCTGGATGGAATCCAGGTGAACCAACTGTCTTGTAACCTCAAGCATGACCACCTTATCCGTGGGGTACTGTGGGAGTTTGTATGGAGCTTCTGCAAATCCGTGGATCCTCAAGTATGTGAAGGTTGGAAATTGAATGAACCATGATCCAAACTTTTCCAGCAATGCCATAGCCTCCTTGGATAACCTCTTATGGATTCCTCCTTGAAGTAGCCGAGTGATGTACATGAGAAATGCATCATTGGTTATCTTGTAATTGTCTTTATGGTGTAGCTGCAGCTGAGGGTAACAATCATATACCTTGAATTGGTTACTCCGAGGCCCTACTTCTCCTTTGCAGATTAATCCTCTATACTTTGTGAACCGGGCTAGGATGTACACTACGTAAGAACTCATGTAGAAGGTCTTTGTTTTCTCTAGATTTCTCATCTGAATGTCAATATTGTCACTTATCAATTTAGCTAAGTTTATCATTTCCATTCCCAATACAACTTCTTCCACGTGGAAACATCCAAACCTCAAAGAACGCCCCTTGAGGAGTACCCATAACTCTGTTCAGCATATGGGTCATATCGCTAAACTCTTCTTTGAAATAAGTGCAAATCAACCTCTTGGGTAACTTGGAGCGATGTTTCTTTGGTTCCTTGACCCAATTAGTGTTGACTATATCCATACAGGCTTCCTTCGCTTGATCAAACATTGCTTGTGATTCCTCTTGAGTTTTGCTCAACATCTTGTGGCAACGAGGAATGCCAAACACTTCCCTAACTGAGTCTTCAATAAAATAAGCCAAAGTGATCCCATTAGATGCCGTGATGGATTGTGCTTGTGGATCATACCTTTTGGTGCATTCAACCATCAGCTCACTACATTGAACCGCATGGGGAAAACTAACTGCTTGATGAAGTCCGCATTTGATCATGTTTGCTGCTATGGGTGTAGGCATTTCATTTTGGGTGCCAAACATTCTTCTCTTGTGTTGGATTACATTGAATTGCTCAAAGTTGGTTTCTCCAACTTTCCTCCACTTAGATGATAGCTGGGATTCTGGACAAAGCCCTTTGAGAACTTCCCTGACTTGATTCTTCCTAACTCCTCCTCCCACATTCTTTGATGTAGACATGGCGCCTGTATGAAGCTTGAAGTTAGAAAGCATGGATAAATTATAAAGAAGGCGTTATACTTAAAATCCTAAGGCTGGGTGAGTGCACTAATGGTGAAATAAACTGATTTGGAATTCCAGAATTTCAACTTAATTGCAAGGATTGATTAGAAACTGAAAAAATTTTAGAATTTAGCCTGCAATAAATGCAAACAAAAATGAATTCTTATTACCAACCCTTGTCCCTTCAAGAATATTCAAAGAAATTAAAATTTTTAACTGGAATTCGCAGGTTTGGAGCTGGAATTTATCTGCAGGTCTGCAAATTTAAGATTTAAATTCTTATTTCTCTCCAAATTCACAGCTTGTGAACCTGTAGAAGCTTGAAGTTCTTGACTAAAACCTGCAATTTGTGAATGTATTCTACTTCTTCTGCTCGGACTGATTAACTTTGCAGCTCATGCAAAATTAAAAGAGGAGCCTATGGCTGTGTTGCAGCTTCTTGAGATGAATTTAAACTTGTGTTGAATGAAAAAAAAGACCTCAAACACTTCTTTTTATAAGCAAAAACTTTCCTTAGTCAAGGAATTCAACCCTCCTCATGATTGGATGCTTTATTAAAAAAAAGGAAGAAAACTTATCCTTTTTTTTTGATTTTTCCCTTGGGCGCCTTCTTTGTTTTTCTCCTCTTTTTCTCTTTGCTTGCTTGTGAAGTTTTTAAAAAAACTTAAGTTAATCTTTGTTTTAACTTGCTTAGGAAAATCGACCCCCATGTGGAATTTTTGATTTTGAACTAGATTTTCTTTTCTTCTCCCAAGTAAACCTCATGCCTTAGGCAATTTTGTGGACTTCCTCTTGGGGAATACGCCCCCCAATTGGATTTCTTATCATTTCGAGCGGATTTCTTACCTTAAGTGGGTATTTTTGACTTTGAAAACTTCAACATGGATTTCTTGAGGTTTTAATTGGATTTTCCATCATTTGCCTTAAGCAAATTTATCCACTTTGAGTTGGATTTCTACTTTTAGACATATTCGCCCAACTGGAATTTTACTTCGTCAAATTGGATTTTACTCTTGGAGGTGGGCGAACTTCAACTGGATTTCATGTGATTTTTAGTGGATTTGCTCTTCAATGGATTTTATTTCAAGTGGATTTTCCTCTCAACTGGATTTCTCAAGAATTCAACTGGATTTTCCATCATGGGCAAACTTCATGGCTTGAGGAGGATTTCCTCTTGTTTGGGGCGAACTTTATAGGTTTTCTGCCTTGATACCTTCGAAACCCTAACTTTGACACTTTCTAAAAATAGAAATTACTAAAAATAGTAAATACCTGATTGGTCCCAAAATGCCAAAAATGGAACTTCATAAAAGCAAAAAAGCAAAAAGCACAAAAAGCAAGGTTGTTCGAATTCGCCCGTTGAATAGTCATTTTTACTGCAACAGCCCTTCTGAGCACTCCTATGGCATCAAAAACTCCATTTGAACCTTCGAGCACTGACTTGACCTACTCAGCTATCTCAAATCATGACAAATTTCGACTCAAACCTAGACCTCAGACGTGCTGACCCATCTCTGCTTCAAAAGAGACTCAAAGAAACTGAAGCTAATGCTAGAACCAACTCTAACACTAAGACACCAGACAAGACTAAAGAGGGGGTCCCCATTTGCAATGGGGCGATGTGTGATCAGATCACAACAGGTAGAACCAACACAAAAATGTAACCAACAAACAAATAGAATAAGGCACAACAATTAGGTTATACCAATGTAAAACTATGATTCATGTGGTAGTTTAGAGAGGAAGCGGTGCCCAATTAGGAATGACTTAAAATCTTGGTAATTCAACCAATCAATGTGACTAAGGAAAGCAAGCGGGCTGAATGCATTCCAATTGCCTATATTGCTTTTTTAAAGCAAAAAGCACTCAAAAGGATGGCACCATATTATCCAATTGCCTATATTAAAGAGAAAGTAGATTTCAAAGCTGATGAAAGCTTCTTTTAGGTTGTTTTTGAGCAATTTATTTCCTCTTTTGTATGGACGAGGATTAGGGTTTCTTTAAAAGTATATTATTTTATTACTATTTGAGCCTTAAAAGCTTCTTTGGTGAGCTTATAAATATGTCTGTTAAACACATTTTAGAATAAGGGTAGTTGATGCCATTACTTATGTTGTAGAGATTGTCATTCAAATGTCAAAGTTGAGTCATTGTGTTTGTGGGTAGCAAGGATGGTGAATGTAGAGCAATGTTACATAAATTGTTAAATTATTATTATGCATTAATTGTTAAACTCATAGTTACAAGACTTAGACTTAGATCAGACTTGGTAAGCTAAATTTTGATGTAGACTCAAATTTGGTGCTCAAACTTGACCAAGATTAGGCAAAAGCTTGGCAAAAATTGAAAAAGCCATGAAATATAGAGATTTTTAGGGATTTAAAGCTTGTATCTTGCACCTTTCAATAAATAAACTTTAAATTCACAATAAACTAATCAAATAGATGGTACTTTGATCACATACACAAGCAAACATGAACACAAGTAGATTTGAGCCCACGGAAACAACATTTTTAGATATATTTATATATATGATAAATATTGTCAAGTGTATACAAAACTCAAGGATTATGAAATCCATGGCATCAAAACAAAAAATATAAATCTATAGCTTAGAGGGGCTTGCATTACTCATCGCAACATCCATAGCTATATGACAAGTCTTGTGTGGACGTCTAAGATAGGTCCTTGATGATGATGCAATTATGATATCTAATTGTGTATCAGTGACACCAACATCCAAGAGGTTTGCGTGTGCTCTATCGTCCACTTTTTCCATGGCTACTACCTCTCCCCAAAGATCCTCAACCTTGGTGATTCAGTTTGATTGTGGATTAATCATCCTGTAGAGTGATGGGGAGTAAGTCTGTGTGCAATATTTGCTTGTGATGAAGGTGAAGGTCGTAATAAACATAAATAAGATCATTCAACCTTTGCACCAATTACTTGTTGTGCTTCTTAGAGTGTATGTACTCAAACATACTCCAATTGTGCTTGCATCTTGAAGCATTGCATGGTTGTCTCAAGACATGTGTTGCAATCCTTTGAAGATTTGACCTTTCCTACCATGCATCTGATATGAGAAATAAAAAACTCAATTTCACTATCCAACTTTTAGTTGCAATATTAACGTAAAAAGAGGGAAATTTTTTAATTTTTAAGCTTAAGTCATGCCTTTAATAGACTTACTTGATTGCAATGCAATCCGAGTTGCCTTGCAATAGCCTTTTGCAAAGAGGCCCTCTTGGGCATGTCTATAGATCTCAATCTTAGAGATTATTTTCGCTCCAAGTTGTGGATTAGCTACCATCCACTCTATAATTGTGTAGAGCCCATGTAGAATGTAATGTCCCCAATTTAGCCCTACGCTCGTTTTTTGGATTTAGTCTATTTCCGGAAACTCGTAGGCTAAGCATAATTGATAATTAGGGTTTCCACTTTTATAGGGAGTTCAGATGCAATTTTGAAGGTTTGCATGCGAGAGTTTTCAATGCATGTCTAGTGGAACTTTTTGGGTTTTTGGAGAGCTTCGGGATGAGGTAACATGCATGTTAAGATAATGACATGCAATTTTGGCAGATACCTTTCATGCAGGAAAGGTTTCTGGGTTTTCAGAGACCTCCAGGGTGGTGTGACATGCATCTGAATCTGACCTTTCTGGGCACTTACTATTTATAGTAAGTCTTGATACTGCTTAGTTGGTGTTCAGATGAAGTTTTGCAAACTTACTATTTATAGCAGTTTGCTATTTTTGGCAAGTCTATTTTTTGCAATATCATTCTAGTAGCAGCTCAATCATCTGCAATTCAGTGTGGTTGATCAGTTTGGCTTTCTGTGAGTTTGAAGTGAACTTTCTATTTTTGGAATTTGCTATTTTTAGTAAGTCCATTTGTGGTAGTGGCATCATTATTAGGTCAACTAATTGCAGTTTGCTATTTTTAGCAGTTTATTAGTTGCAGTTTGGGCGTTGCTCTTGACTACCTCCTTGGACTGAGTTCCATACTTAGTCAATTTTATGTTTTGAAGTTGTACCCCACGCCTAGGCTTGATGACTTCAAGTCATTTTTAAAAAGGGGACATAAAGGGGTCAACTTGAGCATTTAATATTATGAAGAATGTTTTATTAATGTTTAAATATCTCTTCAAAAGGTGGGACAACTTGAGAAGACTATGAAGAGTTTTAATTAATTTTTAAATGCTTTTGGAGGTGGACGTCCTTTGGAGTTTCTGAAGAGTTTTCTTGCTGGAGTTATAGGTTGCTTCATTTGCTCAATTGAGCTTATATATTGATGCTTTGAGAAGAGCTGATGATGCTTGAATATTTTGGTAAAGTTATGCTGCTGGACTGAATCCAGAACCTGGCTAAGGGGAAGCTTAGCAAACTCACCATCCTTCGGGCCTGAAACTATGGCTACCTAGGTGGTTAATTGAGACTGTGCTTCACACAGAAGTGCAGATTGGGCATTATTTTTGAAGTTTGTAAACAGGTTGCTGCTGTATAATCTGTTTAACATTGCTGTTGGACATCATGGCTGAAGTGGTTTTCTGCTGATAGCTTCATCATTGATTTTTGTTTCATTCTGGGTACTTGCTCAAGTTGTGCAACTATGGAGGGCACCCAGTTCTGCAAGTTTGCAGATTTTATCTTTGAGTTTCTAATTTTTTGTGGCAAGTCGACCTCCTTGAGGGGGCCGTACCATTATGGGCTTGCATTGGAATTCATGCCTTATGTATTCTTCTGTTTTTGGATCGAGTTTCCTGATGAAGTTGGACGCCTTGCTTCTGGCTATTGTTTGACTATGGTTTGGAGGCATTCTGAGCTGTTTTGGAGAAGATACGTCCATTTCAGTGAGTTTTAATGTTGCTGGTCTGATTTTCTGTATTCACTATTTCTGATTAGAGTTGTTAGTTTTTGATATAATGCTGGTTTGAGCTTCATTTCTATATCATTTTGGCATTGTAATTGTTAGAGGTTTATTACTCTAACTCACTGTGGATTTTGGAAGCATATCTATTGCTATTTGCAGCCGAAACTCATTATTGTAAAGTTGGTTTAGTAGTACTAACCATTATTCACGAGACTTCGGACTTCGGCTTCCGGTTGGCTAGTTCGACTCGCCTGACTCGGACCGGACTTCGGTTCGGCCTTGATTCGGCAAAATGAAAAAAGTTGAAAAAACCTTAGAAAATTAGAGATTTTTAAAGATTTAAAACTTGTTTCAAGCACCCTTTATTGAATCCAACACAAATAAAAGCAAATTTGATCACATACACAAATATACAATGATCACATAAGTATAAAGTACACAAATTGTAGTTGCGTTGCTGAAGGAAATAACATACTTTGATATATAAAATTAGTCAAATGTATACAAAACTCATGGAAAATGAAATCCATGACATCAAATGTTCCATACAAATATGAAATATCAAAAGATTCAAAACAATAGCTATAAGTCTATCACTCTATGCCTATGGCACAGTGGAGCCAACATCCTTCCTACGAAGGTGTCTAAAGGTCCTGGATGATGTTGCAGTTGCAGCCATAGTCTCTGCCTGTGTCTGAGTCCCCATACCACTCTCTCCACCAGTAGCTATGTCTCCTCGTGCTCTAGCCTCCTCCTCAGCCATGGCTACAACCTCAGCCTCTCTCTCTGCCTGGTCCACCCAATCAAGGTCCTCGTCACTAAAGACTGCGTCTGTAGCCTCAGTGATCCACTCAGACTGTGGATCAACCTCCTCTAAACAGATCGGGGTGTTGTCGTGGTCAAAAGCCTTCCTGTATCTGAGCCGAAGGTTGTAATGAACATATACCAGGTCATTCATCCTCTCCACTGTCAATCTATTGCGCTTCTTGGAGTGTATGTGCTCAAACATACTCCAATTGCGCTCACAACCGGATGAACTGCATGGCTGGCTCAATATTCGTATGGCAACATTTTGCAGGTTCGGTGTATCAGAACCAAACATCTCCCACCATCCATCTGAGATGAGAAAAAGAAACAAAATCAATCTCATTTCAAGTTTCAAGTTCAAGTTCAACATTTAATAATAAATTATAATATAAAAAGATGAAAATTATTGCCTTAAATATATTTTTACCTGGCATTAATTTTGTCCTACTATCTTTGCACATTTGACGTGCAAAGAAGTCTCCTCGTGCCTTAGTGAAGGCATCTATCTCCTGCACTATCTGTGTAGTAACAGCGGGCAACATTCTCTCTATCGTCGAGTAGAGCCCACTAAGAATTTCTCTATCTGCACGGAGATCACGGCGGAAGTGGAAGGCCGGATTTAGGAAACATGCGGCTGCATGGATGGGCCTATGGAGTTGGTTTTGCCATCTCCTATCAATGATCTCCCAAATGGGACGATACTTATCATCAACTCCACCATAGACTGATCTAATGGCCTCTTTGGCCCTATCCATGCCCTCATATATGTAGCCCATTGCGGGCTTCTCCCCATCTGCAACTCGTAGGAGAACTAGCAAGGGCTCAATAAACTGCAAAGTGCAAACATGTTTCACAAATAAGTAAGTGTGACTGTCAATGAAAATGAACAAATAAAAGTAAGATATGATTAAAAATTAAAACATAATAAAGAATTAAATGTTACCTTCACAATCTCATCTGCTGGTGTCCAAAACCCTGCCTCATCAAATATGCAATCAGCCACAGCAATCCCTGCAGTGCTTGTAGAAAAGGATGAGGAAGACCACTCCTCACTAGCAAACATGCGCCTCAAAGGTGCCCTTGACCGAATCAAGGATTGCAACATGATAAAATTTGATGCAAACCGAGTGATGCCAGGACGAGACAACTCCCTCAACCCCGTGTATTGCCTCATAAGGTTAAGCACCCATGCATGATTGTAAACAAATTTGCAAATGTTTCTTGCTGATTCCATACATGTTTTTATCCATGGGAGCTTGCCAAGATCCTCCATCATGAGGTCAATGCAATGGGCGGCACATGGAGTCCAAAATATAGTTGGGTGCCTCTCCATCAATAATCTACCAGCAGCAACATAATTTGCTGCATTATCTGTCACCACTTGAACTACATTTTCTTCCCCCACATCGGCTATCACCTCCTCTATAGCCTCACATAAGTATGTGGCATTTTTGAATTGGGCGGAAGCATCAATGGACTTTATGAAGACAGTGTCACCTGAAAAAATAAGCAAAACCAAATTACCAATTATTCAATAAATTAAAAACATAAATCAGCCTTATTAAATTATTAATCACTAAATCAAATTCAAATATCAATGTATTAAGGTAAGTACAATTACCTCCAGAGGAAACTAGAAAGTTCAACAGCGTCCTATTTCTCCTATCGGTCCAACCATCAGTCATGATGGTGCAACCAATCCTCCTCCATTGCACACGCTGCTCCTCTAATTGTGCTTTCACATCCGCCACCTTTTGAGTCAAAAGTGGGCCCTTTAATTCATCTTCGCTGGGGGCTTTGAACCCCGCCCCACATATGGTTATTGCATCAACCATGTTTTGCCAAAAAGGAGACCTAAAACATGTCATAAAATGAAAAGATTTAAGTTTTTAACTTTAAATTTGAATTCGATAGTGAGATACATCTAAATTCTAAAACAATAAAATTTAAATATAAATTTTAAAACAATTAAACGAAAAAAGAATTACCTGGCTACATGGAAGGGAATGGTGCAGTAGTACCAAAAGTCTGCAATTGTTTTTTTTGCTGCATCGTGTGCATCCTTGTTCCAACCCATGCTCTCAAGCGACGGTTGGGAACCAGGAGTAGTGCGTGGTACAAAATATGAGTCCACCCTAGATTTACGAACTCTAGGGCCAATACTAATACTGCCACTACCACTAGCAGTAGCAGCGCCACCAGCACTAGGAGTACGCATAGGAATAGATGGTGCAGAAGCAGAAGCACTAGCACAAGCACTAGCACTAGGACGGTATGGAGGCATGGAAGAAGCATCTCCAACAGCACCAAGTCCCTGTCCAACTCCAACACCTGCCAACTCCTCCCTCTGTCTCTTTCTAATTTCTTTTTGCCTTTCAAAATTTTCTAATTGCACCTGCACTTCACGAACAGCCTCAATAGGTGCTAGGGTGCAGCCCACTGCATCATGGATGGGTATGCGTGCAAGGTGGTATTTCAATCTATTTATGCCTCCATGATATATTGTTTTGCAGTATTTACATTTTGCTTCTCCTCTTTTCATTCCGGGAAAGATTTCAGCATGTTTCCAAGCAGGGTCTTTTCTGACTGGGGTTTGAGACATTGTGAAAATAATAATATGGTTTGATTTGCAAATGAATGTGGCTGCAATAACAAGTAGGGTTTGTAAAATTATTTAAGTTGCAAGTAGGGTTTGTAAATAAAAATGCAAACTATAATAATTTAAAAACAATGATTTTACAAATTACAATGAATTATTTGTTAAAAAAACACAAAAAAAACCATTAAAATCAAACTTACCTCTTAGATTTGGCTTGGAATGCAATGCAAACTCCTCCCAATCACTAGCAATGAACTTTCAATGCACCTCCTTAGCAGTATGAAGCTTCCCAAATGATATATGACCTTGCTTTTGTTTTAAACAATTTGCTGGTTGCCCTCTCTTCTCCTCCTATTTTTCTTCACAACTCTCTCTTCTCCTCCTATTTTGCCAAAAGAGTGAAATGAAGTTGCTTTTAGGGTTGGAGAGAACATATAGAACAAAAAAAAAACTAACTTTAACTTTTAGTTTTATGTTTTTTTAGTGTTTTAACTTCTTGCTGCCGCGGCCGGGTCACAGGGTCGGGACTCTCCGAGTCTGGGCGAGTCTGGCGAGTCTGGCGAGTCGGCGAGTCCGGCGAGTCCGGCGAGTCCGGCTCTGGACTCGGCGTGTCCGAGTCCGAGCTCCCCAGACTCGGCCAGGCTGGCTCGGCCCGGGACTCGCCGAGTCATGGCGAGTCATGGGGAATCTGCGTTACTATGGTACTAACAGCTCTTATTGTTTATTGCTGCAAAATTATATTTTTGTATACACTCCCACGAAGAAGTGGTTGAGTTAAATCATCTTTCTTTAATTCTTGTTAATTTCCCCCCATGAAATAAGTGGTAGAGTGGAAAATATTCCCCCCGCTGAATAAGTGGTAGTGCGGAATTTCATGGTCGGTTATCCACTTATTGTATTTACTTTCATTCATGGTCGTCCAGTCGCCTATAGTTGCTTTGTAATTCATTTCCAGTTGCTAACGATCCCCAGAACTATATGCTATCACCTCGCCCGCATTGGGATCTTGGTGAACATTCTTGGTGAGGGTTATTTTACAAGCTGATTTACATTTGGAGCTAACGCTAATCAGTGGTCTTGTGCTGGTTTTATTGTGATAAAGCTCAAATTTTTTTTAAGGGGAATATTACATGGAATCTTTTGATCGGCCTTCAAATTCGAGCAAAATTGGAATGCATAATTTAAGAAATAGGTAGTTGCACATAAGGGCTTGTGAAGTTGAAGGTGCTATTATTGATCAATGATGTCCCATATGGGATGATACTTATCCTCAAGCACAACATAAACGAATCTAACAGCCTCCTTGAATCTATCCGTACACTTATATATATAGTCCATTGCATGCTTCTCACCATCAATAATTGAAAGGAGAACAACTAAAAGCTTTGTGAAGTGCAATTTTTATTAAACAATAACATATACAAGGGTGAACAAAAATAAACAAAACATAATGGAAATACGATAAAAATGAACAAAAATATAATGGAAATATGAATTAACCTCTATGATCTCCTTCATCGGAAGCCAAAAGCTATGCTCATCAAAAATTCAACCAACTATTGATGCGTGTTTTATGACACAACAAACATTCTAGAATAAAGAGTCCAAAGACGCTCTATCCCCTCTTGAAAAACTACCTCGTATGCTAAGATTGCAAGTAAGATCATACGGCAATTCCAATGTTTAAGATGAATGCGGATGAGCTCTGTGGTTTGATGTGATTATGCTGATAACACAAAGGGACTTACGCTAGCTTTTCAATTCACAATGAAGGTCTAAACAATGAAGCTCTATTGCTTGGGTCATGGATCAAACAAACTGAAAAAAGGAGATAAAGGTTTAGAATTTCTAGTCTACTTCCTAAGAATTCAAGAGACGGTATTGACTTGGTGGAACCAATAACCACGCTTTGCTTCGCCACGCTCAACGACAACTACACAAAGGGGGTGCAATCTTCAAGGGAATATGCTTATGATTTTCACGTCATGAATAACTACCATCAAATCGAACAATAATAATCCAGACGAAGTTAAGCATCCACAAAATAAGCTCGAGGCTAACTTTACATTGAATGAAAATCATCCATTCAAAGAAGGTATGAGCAAAAAGTTTCACCATAAATCAATACTTATCAGATCTTGCATTCATCTAACATACATGAAATAAAATCTAAACTATGATGAGGGATAAGAACCATGACAACTCCAAAATAAGAGCAATCACCATCGAGACAATGCATGCATTACTTATTACTTTGGCAATCTTACAACAGTTGCTTATCTCAACATGTTTTGCAACGCTCCCATGCTTTAAAATGAGGGGTTGAGCTCAATTTATAGGCTCCCCAATTACAATTCAATGGCCAAGATTGATTTAGGATCAACGGCCAAGATTACAAATAAAACCCTAATTAGGGTTTGCTACCCCTCGACCAATGAGAAAATTACATTCGAGGACACTTGTCCTTTTTGCTAAATATGAACCAACAGATAAAATAGAAAGTTGTTGCATGTTGATTTGGAACAATCTGATTGGTCGGAAGATGACGAGGCGCCACCTCGGCGTGCTGGATGTCTTCCTTGGTCACTTTGTTCTTTTTCCATGTTCTTGCCTTAGAATATTTTTTCTGTCCTTTGCACTTTGATCTTGGATTACTTTGGCTTCTTCTTCTCTCCTCGCCTTGGAGCACTTGTTTAGACTTGAAGCCCTTAAATCTTTCTTTCGGATTGCTTTGGAATTCCTTCACATGCCTTGAATTTGGAGAGGACTTCCTTTGTGCCTTCGCCGCAATGAAGGAAAATTGGAACTTTTTCTGTAGAGAATTTCCCATACTTAGCCAAATTTTGGCTTTGTAATACCTTCAAGATTTTGGCCATTTTTTGTGCTCAAATAAACTTCGCCGGTAGGTTTGTCTTCAATTTTGAATTATGCCAAACTCTTGGCGGACTTCCTGTTGATCTTGCAATGTGCGATGGTGGACTCCCCAAGTTCTCTTTCATCTCCCCTCCAGTCGGACTTTACACTTTCTTTGCCATTTTCCTCGCCTTGTGTAGTCATCCACCTGCAGTAAAACAAAACAAATTTATTTTAGATTTTCTCTCTCCTAAAGATAACTTTTCAAGATAAGCTTTGAAAGATTTTTATAAATTTCATTTTCAAGCTTTTAATTTTCTTTCCGTCCAATTTATTTGGCCATATTTTCTTGCCTTTTTCCAAAATTTATCTGGCCACGTCCAACTTTATTTGGCCATAAATTTGCTTCGTGTCCAAAATTATTTTGCCACGTCCAATTTTATTTGGCCATTTACTTTTTCCAAAATTTTTTCTAGCCAAAATTCATTTCATCTTCCTAGACACTTTGGATTTGGACTTAGGCAAATTTTCCTTCTTTTCAAGCATGGCGAAATTTTTAAAGTGTCAAACATGTATTTTTTGATTTGTCAAAGGTTTAGACTTAGGCAAAATTTTGAAATTTTCACACTCTTCTAAGCATGGCGGACTTCCTTCTTTTTGTTGCCATAAGTCTTGGCTTGGGGCGGACTTTAGCATTTCTTAAGCCATTTCTAAGGCGGACCTTGGCTATGTTTAGGCCATTTCACACCATCCAAGGCGGACTTCCTTCAGCTTATTGCCATTTTCCTTTTTAACTTGGGGCGGACTTAGCCACTTGGCTTGTTATTTCATACTATGACCAAGGGCGGACTTTGTAACTTTTGATGCCACTTTGACTTTTACCCAAGGCGGACTTTGTCATTTGTTAAGCCATGCCTTTTATTTATAGGCATATTTTCCAATTGTTTTATTGCCATTTTCTTCCTTATGGCTGGCGGAGTTTACTAAGTCTTTGCCATTTCATTTTGAAGGTGGGCCCACTTCAAAAACTTTATGTCCTTAGGTGACTTGACTTTGTCAAATATTTTCCAAGTGTTTTTTAGGCTGGGCGCACTTCCTAAGATGTTTCCTCAATTCACTTTCCAGCTGGCAGACTTCATAAAGCACTTGCCAAATGACTTGCTAAAACATTTTCCATTTGTTATTTGGGCTGAGCGCACTTCCTAAGAAGTTTTCCAAATGTTTTTTTTTTCTTTATCTAATTCTCCAGCTGGCAGACTTTGGAGATTTTTCATGTGCCTTTTAAGCTGGGCGCACTTTAGTAACTCTTAAAACATTTTCACTTTGCCATGTGTCATGGGCGGAATTTATGCATTTGCTTGCCACTTAATATTTGACCAAGGCAGACTTTGGCTTGTGTTTGTCCATTGCTTCATTGCCTTAGACTTTTTCTCTTTTCCATGGGCGGACTTCATTGATTTTCATGCCATTGACATCTTTTGCTAAGGCGGACTTCATTGATTTTCATGCCATTGACATCTTTTGCTAAGGCGGACTTCATGCATTTTTAAGCCATCTCCATTCTAGCTGGGCGGAGTTCCTTCATTTCATTGCCACTTCTATTCTCACCCAAGGCGGACTTCAGCAAATTGGTTGCCATTGCTAAATTTTACCCAGCCACACAAGGGCGGACTTGCTTCTTTTCATTGCCATTGACCATTTGGCTAAGGCTGAAGCTTTCACCATTGACTTCCTCTGTACTTAGGCAATATTCACCATGAATCTCAGTCACCAATTCGCCATGATTACTCAGATCTTTCAGATTTTCCAGATTTTTCATGGATTTCCCAGATTTCCATCAATTTTTTGATAATTTGATGACTGGTTTTTCAAATTTTCCACCATTTTTATGTGATTTTTCCAGAATTCTCTGTGATTTTCACCATTTTTTTTGAGCAAATTTTCCAGATTTTTTGAACTTTTTATGTGATTTTCCAGAATTTTACCAAAATTTCAAAAAATTTCGAATCGATTTTCTGAGAGTTTCGTTGCTCTTTTCGAACTTCTGAGTGGATTTTTGAAACTCGTGACCTTTCTAAATATAGAAACTTTCTAAAAATAGAAATTTTCCAAAAATAGTAACTTTCCAAAAATAGCCCCTAAAAAATAGGAAGTCCGATATGGGCCAAAAAACGCGAAAATGAAGTCCCTAAAAAATAGGGGCCCAGAGGGTTAAAAAACGCAAAAAGTAGGAGTTGTCGGAACTGGATGAAACGACAGTCGTTTTTCGTCCTTCGGGCCCTCTGAGTCTATCTGAGATGTTTAGACATTGATTCTGACTCAAAATCACAACTTGGCTCCGGATGGTGGCTCAAAACTCAAACTCCTCATTGCAAAAAGGACAGGTGATAAGCGGTTGTGACGCCAAGGCAAAACCCAAAAGCAAAAAAAACGAAGGGTCCCCATTTGCAATGGGGCGATGTGTGAAAAGGTCACAACACCAACCATGTCAACCCTTGCTTTGGTCTACTCCTTGCTAACAAATATGCACCTCAAGGCAGCCTTTAGTTGACACAGATTACAACATGATAAAGTTGATTGCAAAGCTAGTTATTCTAGGATGAGTTAACTCCTTCTTGTTTGTATATTTTCTCATTAGGTTGAGGATCCAAGCATAGTTATATATGTATTTGCGATTTTTTTTTACCATGCTTTGATCCATGGGATTTTGCCAAGATCCTCTAATATCAAAACAATGAGCAACACAAGGAGTCCAAAAGGATGGGTGTCTATCCATGAGAAGTCTACTTGCAACAATATAATTTTTTGAACTATTTGTGACTGTTTGTACAATATTTTTCTCACCCACCTTGGCCAAGACTCCTTCCAAAACCTTCAAAAAGAATCCAATATTTTTTTGTGTTTCTTGAAGCATCAATATATTTTAGGAAAACTGTGCCACTTAATAAGAAATAATGAAATTTGAAATGCTAATATTAATAAATAAAGTAAAAATTTAAATTTTTAATCACTAAAACAATGGGTTTTACAAAGTGCAATAAGAAAGAAACAATGAAATTTGAAATGCTCATATTAATAAATAAAATTAAAATTAAAATTTTTAATCAGTAAATCAACGGGTTTTAGAAAGTACAATAAGAAAGAAACAATTAAGTTTGAAATGCTAATACTAATAAATAAAGTAAAAGTTAAAAATTTTAATCACTAAATCTATGGTTTTTAGAAAGTACAATTATTTGAGGAAGAAACAAAGAAATTTAGCAATGTTGTATTTCTCCTATTTGTCTAACCATCAGTTATGATGGTGCAAACCTTCTTCCATGTATCATGCTGTACATTAATTGTGGCATTCATATCAGCCACTTTTTGAGTCAAAATTGAGCCCTTATCTCCTCATCATTAGGGGCTTTGAATCCTGCACTCCATATTTTGCCAATAAAGAGACCTAAAACAAATAAAATAAACAAAATGAGTATTATAAAATTTATTGTTTAAATTCTATAAATCTTTAAATTCAAAAATCTAAAAGACACAGAAATCAAACAATATACTTTAAAATAAAAATAATAATTAATTATTTGGCTATGTGAAATGGAATAGTACGGTAGAACTAGAAGTCATTGATTGCACTCTTTGCTGCATCATGTTTGTTTTTATTACAACCTATGCTCTCAAGTGATAGTTGGGAACTTGGAGTAGTAGTGGTATAATATATGAATTTAATTTAAATCCACAAACTTTAGGGCCAATACAAACACTATCATTGCCATTGCTTGTACTTAAAGATTCAAGAAATGGAAGAATCAGAGAAGAAGAGTCTCCATGAATGGCTGCCATTTCTTTTCCTTGCCTTTTTTTTAGTTTCTTCTATTGCTCAAAGATATCTAATTGACTTTTTACCTCGTATACAACCTCAAGAGGTGATTTTGGGTACATTTTAGTATCTCAATATGGTATTTGTTCAAGGTGATATTTCAATTGGTTAATGCTTCTCCCAAGCATTTTTGTTTTGTAATGTAGACAAGTTATCTACCTTTTTTTGACCCAAGGATGGCATGTTTACAACAAAGGTCTTATTTAATTGGGGCCAATATTGGAATGATTTACAATAGAGTATGCTAAAATATTAGATAAATACAAAATAAATTAACATTTATGGTTTCTAGTTTAATTAAGATAAAAATGAGGCAAAAATAAAAATACTTTGGGTTTACAGCTATAAAATAGAAAAAAATTACAAAAACAATTAGAGCTTGTTCATTAGAAGAGATTAAAGATAGCTAGGGTTTGTTCTTTGTTCCATAAACCTAAAATGAAAAAAAAATGTGAAAGACAAATGCAGTTTAAAATAAATAAATTAAAGATTCAAAATACAAAAATAACTTTTTCAAACTTGCTTCAAATTGATGGTTGGCTGCTCCAAATCAATAATGGACTTTCCTAAATGCTTCGCAGGCTCCTTTAGATGCACCAAAGGCTGCTGCAAACCTACCCAAATGGTATTCAATAAAATGTTTGTTGCTTAAATCGTGTTTGTTTTTTCTTCTATGGCATGTGATTTTGGCTCCAATACTGTTTTTTTTCTCCTCCTTGTGCTTGCAGAAGAAATGAGTGTGGTTCTAGAGTGGTGGAGTTTATTTTAAGTGATTAGGTTTAAGTTTTGTATTTCTTTTTGTTTACTTTTTTTGTGTTTTTTTATTGCCATTGGTTGAGACTATTGTTGGGATTTGCTAGGTACCTAGGTCACGAGTCCTTGCATCTCATTTTGACCTCCTCGTCCCAAAACTCACTGAGTCTTGGCTATTGTAAAAACTAATAGAACACAATATTTTAATATTCTATTAATTAACATTATTATTATTACAAAGAGGTTCATCTCCTTATATAGAGATTGGAGAAGCAACTACCCAAACGAATAAACATTACATGACTCACTTAAAGATAAAAAGCAAATCTAGAAAAAACATAAAGAAAACACTTGCTATTAAGGTCACTTTATTACAATTGTAAGCCTTATCTTTTAATAATCTAATATTATTCTAATATTGGCATGTCTTTGTGAGTTTTGTAACATTGGTTAAGCTTATGTTTGTAATCCTGCAAGTTAAATTGAATTGAGCAACTGTGTTAAGCTTTGTATTGTTGCTTGATATTCATTGAAGTAATTACTTGGCAAATAGTTTGTAGAATTGGACTTGGAGAGTACTCAGCAAGCCCAATATTTTCAACTTGGCAAAAATTTGACAAAAGCCATGGTTTATTAGAGGGGCGAATGTAGGGTTTTAAACTTTTATAGAAAAAGTCCATGTTAAATATGCATTTTAACATGTGTTTTAACTAGCGCCAACATGTTTTAACCTTGCGTCAACGCGCTTCAATCTCGTGCCTTGATTTTTTACTTCGGTATTGCATGAAACCTAGTGAGTTTTTGTTTGTAACTCGTTTGTAGAGACTTGTGAGTTAAACTTGTGTTTACTCACGTGGTTTAGAAACCTATGAGTACTTCGCAACTCAGTGAGTACTTGCAGGGCTTGCAATCTATGACTTGGCATATTCCTTTAGCAATTTATTTTGTGGAATCATGCAATGTTCATCCATTCAATCATTTCTTATTAATTTAGATTTACTTGTGTCTAATTTAGCTAGCAGTCAACATTTATTGGTGTTAGCCCATCAAATCTTTCTTTACGAATAAATATTGGTCTCTGCTTTAACCAGTAGAAGGTTGTGCTTATTTGTGCTTGAAGGGATTATCCTTCTTAATATGAAATTCTTGTTGCAAGCCTTGACTATTGATACTTTGGTGCTATGCATTTAGGGAAAAAATATAATTAGTTAAATATTTGCATTTAAATGCAAACTCTGTGTGAAATCTTGTACAATGTGCATACTTGTAAATTTTGTTAGTTTTAGGTTTAATTAGATCTCAAGGAGTTTCCCCTTACAATTTGAAGAATAGTTTTACCATACACACTATTCCATTTGTGTGTCTTGGAAGAGACAAACTAAAACTCTTAACAATTTTTGGCTACTCTAGTCAAGAATGAGATACACCTACTTGAGCTTGCAACAAAAAATCTTATTGCCTCTAACTAAAGATTATTTATCTTGGCTAATAAGCTATACACCAGATCTTGGAGGAAGGTAGGGATTCCTAATCCTTCTTTTTAGATGCCTTCTCAAGTACATACAAGCGAAGGTTCATCCTCGCCAATGATTCAAGAGCTTATTGATATTTTTATAGGAAATCAAGATCCAAGTAAAGAATCTTTTTAGGCATCTGGTGATAATGCCCACAATAATGACCCATCTCCATTTTCATTGTTGTGGGGAGCTACCATCGATTCTTTGGTGCTTGTAGCTTGCCATGATTTTCTAGTAGACTCAAAGAATTTTTTTCCAAAATTTCACGATGATGGTGCATAGCATCCCAACGAGCATATTGTAATAATCACCCCTATTTTTTTTTTGAAATTTTCCAATTGAAAATAAGTTACAAAGCAATTTCCTTATCACTTTTTGATCACCCATTTTCAGAGATGGGCAAGGTGAGAGTATATGTTGTATAAGACTACACAACTATCTAGAATGCAACAACTTAGAAGGAAACACACTAGGTGGCAAGCCGACCAATCTCACTTCTTCAGTGGAGTGTGATATGCAAGAACTGAAAAGAAAACATATTTTTTTCATTTGTTCAATAGAGTATGTAGTTACAACAAGCATAGGCACTTCCACTTATTCAATAGTGAGTGCAATTGCAATAATTACAACCACTTCCACTTATTCAGTGGTGAGCAAATACAACACATCCACTTTCTTAGTGGGGTGAGCAATTACAATACTTCCAATTATTAAATGGGGTGAGAAAATACATCAAAGAACAAGAAAGAAACCATTGGCGGTACTACCATCTAGGGTATTGCAAATTTAGCTCAAAAGTATTCAAACATCATAAAGGAAGTATGGCTGCTTATATGAAGTGATATTGTAATGTACCCTATCCCGAATTGCCCTAGAACTCGCATGTGGGTCATAATTTCCACAAACTAGGGTTAGGGTTTTCACCTTGTCAATGAATAGCTCCGATGATGATGTAATCCGGAATTGCAAACCTGCATTCAACCTATGAGCAACATTCCCAAACATGCATATATACATTGTTATCATCAAGCAATTGCATCACATTTATAGACTATCAATAATGCAACCTATTGTGAACTAGGAGTAACATGGTGGGTCCGCTTGAAGCCATATGCCAAGCCGAAGAGGTTGTATACCGCAACTCTCCCTATTGGCGACTTGTACCTGCTTTTCCCATCCATGTCACAACCTTAGAAGACACTCGCCAACATGTGAGAATGGGCGGAGATCGCGAGTGGGCTCCCTTGGCACTCACCACTACACCTCAGGCCCTACCTTGGGTGGAGGTCGTAAATGGGCTTTGGCCCCTACCACTGGCACCTCGGGCCCTTTCCACATGCTGGATTACAGGCAGTTAATGCAATTCTAATTTAATTTTGATAATAAAATCCATTTAAGACATAAGCAATATGCAGGTGTAAATTATCATTTCCCTACTATGCAGGGTCAAAGCTTCATATTTATGTTAGATAATGAATAGCAGGTTTTGAAGAAATGTACACTCAGATTGCAAACAGCAAATTAGTACCAGATCGATATAAAGAGCATACAACATTAGACCAATATATAAGTAATCAAAAACTTACAGAGCATACACAATGAGTAGATATGTTTAATAGAGATACACCCGTTGATGTAAAATGAACTGCTAACCCAAGTGCTGTTATTTCCTGTGTTGATATCTTTCTTCCTCTGGCTTGATTGGTGCCCTTTACTTTTGGATTGATCTCCTTTTATAGGTCGATTTTCCAGGAGTCATATCCGTCCTTTGGACTCAGGATGTGTCTTTATGAATTCGCAGCTCCTTATGACTAACTATTGTAATCACTGCCTTCTTGAAATTGTTCGCTGTGTTAAGGTTTGACCGATGTCTTTGAATGCATCGTGTCCTTTTGTAATTGTTGCTTTTGGGAGCTGATAGACTAAGGATTGTTGCATGATTAGTGTAATGTGCTTCTATAGTTTCAAATATAATTACTTTAGGATATCGCTATTTAGTATCGCTAATAAATATTTCTGTGGGGCATTCGTATTAATATTTATGAATATTATGGGTATGTATTCACAGGTTATTCTGTTAATGATGCTTTCTATCATATATTCTATTTATAATGATATTTATAAATATCATATATTACCATTATAACATATCAGTTTCATGATATTATCATTATAATAATTATTATTCTATAATATTTGTCATAATTATAATACTTATCTATGATATTAATGTTTAAATGGTAATTATGTCTTGATGATAATTATTATAATCATGGTATTTACATTGAAATTACTTATATTTATATTTTGGTGTTTATTCGATTTTGTTATTTGTGTTTCAACGTCTCATATTTAGCATTACAATTTTGGGGACATGACAGCCCTCCCCGCTCAAATTTGCTTGTCCTCAAGCAAACCATTTTTAACCGAGACCCTTTTAATGTCGTAGACATCCCTCAACCTTAAAGCGAAAACTTATATATATTA
The DNA here is from genome assembly GCA_007258455.2 of Sequoia sempervirens. Classification (NCBI taxonomy): domain Eukaryota; kingdom Viridiplantae; phylum Streptophyta; class Pinopsida; order Cupressales; family Cupressaceae; genus Sequoia; species Sequoia sempervirens. Next base: position 36,777 of record VDFB02266921.1, read on the forward strand.
AGATGAAGATTAGAGGTATGACATATATATGTGTGATATTTTATGAAGAGGTTTTCTATTTATTTGACAAGGAAACCTCAAGGGTCTCATGAAAAGATTTCAAGTTGACATATTACAATTCTTATTGGGACGATTGATTGGGTAATTTGTTTTTATAATCTAGATTTGCTCTTCCACAAAGCTCCAGTTGTTCATTGTCCTTTCTTCTTTTGATTGGATGCTTTTGAGATCTCCTTCATTGTACGTGGTTTTCTTGCTTGGGTTCTCTTTGCCTTCCTCTTCGAGATTTGCTTCTATCTTCTAGGCGCGGCCCCCCTTTCCGCATCGATGACCTCGTTCCCATGGTTCTTTGCACTTGAAGCACAAACCATTCCTTTTTAGGTCCTCTTGGGTGGGACACATATGACCACATTCCCATTTCCCCTTACAATTGATGCAGGTGTTCTCTTGGTATTCCTTCTTATGATTTTTGTCTTTAAGAGAGTATGCTGAGGGTGCTTTAAAGTTCTTGGGCTTGTCTTTTGGTGGGGTATCCTCATATTTCATGGCCTTTTGAATTGCTTCATCTAAATTGGTGGGTTCTAATGCACTTACCATGCTCTTGATTGATCCCCTCAATCTTTCCACGAACAAGTAGGTGAGTCTCTCTTGGGAGATTTCGGGTACTATAACGGCTAGTTGTTGGAATTCGGTGGCATAGTTCTCGATAGTTTCATGTTGTCTTACTCGGGTGAGTTCTCTAAAGTACCACTTGGGGTGCTTTTGGTCAAATCTTTTAATTATCCTGTGGATGAAATCATCATAGGTGGTTATGTGTTGATGGCCTTGGGTAATGAGACTGTGGTGCCACCATTCGTGGGCCATCCCTGTTAGATGTAGCACAACGAATTTAATGGCATACTCCTCTGTCATGGGACTTAGTGATAGATACGTGTCCAACTTTTGGACCCAGGAGCATGCCGTGGTTTTTCCTTCTCTGTTGAAACTAGGGAGGGTTAGCTTTCTCACTCTATTCTTGAGGTCTTTGTCGTGTTAGTTATTTCTTTCCCTCCTAGGGGCGGTTCTTAGTTTGGCATCCCAATAATCTTTAAAGGGGATCGGTCTCCTAATTTTAAGGTCAAGTCTATAGTATGCTGCTGCAATCTCATCTATATTATTTTGGGGGAGAGGGGGAGTTCGTTTGCCTCCCTTTCTTCCATGTGCTCTTCCCTAGGTAAGAAGGGGGGTCTTGTGGGTCTAGAGTTGGTTGCTCTTGGGGAAGTGGGGTTATTGTTCTCAGAATGATTAGAATTTGTCTCCCTTCCGTTATTTCCCATGTTTTTGTATGGCTTGGAGAAGGGCTTGATTTTGTTCCATCAATGTTTTAGTTGTCATTTCCATGAATGATCTCATTTCGTTGCTCATTTGTTCGCTCATGGTGTTGTTTTGCCTAGGGTGCCTTCTTTGGTAAGTTTGCATTAACCACTTTTTTTTTTCATAGGATGGCATGATTATGCTCTGATACCACTGTAATGTCCCCTATCCTGAATTGCCCTAGAACTCGCCTAGGGGTCACAATTTCCACAAACTAGGGTTAGGGTTTTCACCTTATCAATGAATAGCTCCGATGATGATGTAATCTGGAATTGATGATGATGTAATCTGGAATTGCAAACCTGCATTCAACCCATGAGCAACATTTCCAAACATGCATATATACATTGTTAGCATTAAGCAATTGCATCACATTTATAGACTATCAATAATGCAACCTTTTGTGAACTAGGAGGAGTAACATGGTGGGTCCGCCCGAAGCCATATGTGAAGCCTAAGAGGTTGTATACCACAACTCTCCCTGTTGGCGACTTGTACTTGCTTTTCCCATCCATGTCACAACCTCGGAAGACACTTGCCAACATGTGAGAATGGGCGGAGATCGTGAGTGGGCTCCCTTGGCACTCACCACTACACCTCATGCCCTACCTTGGGCGGAGGTCGTAAATGGGCTTTGGCCCCTACCATTGGCACCTCAGGCCCTTTCCACATGCTGGATTACAGGCAGTTAATGCAATTCTAATTTAATTCTGATAATAAAATCCATTTAAGACTTATAGGCAATATGCAGGTGTAAATTATCATTTCCCTACTATGCAGGGTCAAAGCTTCATATGTATGTTAGATAACGAATAGCAGGTTTTGAAGAAATGTACACTCAGATTGCAAACAGCAGGTTAGTACCAGATTGATATAAAGAGCATACAGCATTATACCGATATGTTTAATAGAGATACACTTGTTGATGTAAAACGAACTGCTAACCCAAGCGCTGTTATTTCCTGTGTTGATATCTTTCTTCCTCTGGCTTGATCGGTGCCCTTTGCTTTTGGATTGATCTCCTTTTACAGGTCGATTTTCCAAGAGTCATATCCATCCTTTGGACTCGAGATGTGTCTTTATGAATTCGCTGCTCCTTATGACTAACTATTGTAATCACTGCCTTCTTGGAACTGTTCACTGTGTTAAGGAAGGTTTGACTGATGTCTTTGAATGCATCGTGTCCTTCTGTAATCACTGCTTTTGGGAGCCAATAGACTAAGGATCGCTGCATGATTAGTTTAATTGTTTCTATACTTTCAAATATAATTACTTTAGGATATCGCTATTTAGTATCGCTAATAAATATTTCTGTGGGGCATTCGTATTAATATTTATGAATATTATGGGTGTGTATTCACAGGTTATTCTATTCATGATGCTTTCTATCATATATTACCATTATAATATATCAGTTTCATGATACTATCATTATAATATCTAATATTCTATAATATTTATGTCGTAATTATAATACTTATCAATGATATTAATGTTTAAATGGTAATCATTGAAGAGCACACAAAGATTTACTGAGAGGGGGGGGTGAATCAGTAAATCAAATACAAACTTTTATTTTTAATCTTTTCAAACTTATTACAATCAATTTTTTGATATGAACCAATTTCCCCAAATTGATACAACTTTATTGAAATAATATTTTTCAAAGTAGGCACCAACCTACAGATTTACACCAAGATGATTTAGTAGAATGTAGCCTACAAGGAACACCTAGACCTCTACAAATTTAGTAGACACCTGCCTACAAGGAGCACCAACCCCTAATGCAAGGCACCAAACCTTGACTTGATGGAAGTGAGACTGCCTTCAATCTGATCTGCACAAGCCCAACTCTCCAATCTGCTCTATGTGATCAATGATATCACCTTCAGCCCACACAAGGAGGTGGGAATCTGACTGAACTGCTAATCTTCAACAACAACCACACCATCAATCTAGAATGAGTTACAAATATATATGTTGATCCAAGATTGTGCCTCTTAATAAAAGATCATAACCTTTCCTTTTCAACCTCCATTCATACCCTTTCACTAACTCGAATTCCAGCCTAAATGATTTTAGTTTATTTTGCCCTTGATACAGATTTCATATTTTTCAAATATTGAAAGAGTACGCACAAGAAGAGATACGTCTGCTTGTTTTGCCTTTAATACTCTTTTAGTAAACAGATTTCCATAATCTTCAATCAATGAATGAGTATATCAAAATAAATTAGAATAGAAAAGACACGCCTTTTAAGAGATTTAGTTAAGAAGCGACATTCTCTTTTTAGAGAGAACACGTCCAAACAAAATCGCGTCTTTTAGAAATCCCGTGACCCTTCAGGATGCGCCGATCAGAACAAAAATGTGTTGGTTAACTACTTCATAATATTTGTTAAATAAACCCGTTAACCAGATGATTCAAAAACTTAACTTCGAGCTTATATGCATTTCGATCTGTAGCATACAGAACTTGCGGGCTTTGTACAGATTTCGAATAGGTTCTTAAAACACGTCTTCTACAGGATTTCGATCTGTAATCACGTCTTCTACAGGATTTCGATCTGTAATGTTTAGGACTACGAGCTTCATATAGATTTCGATTTAATGATCTTCAGAACTACGAGCTTCATATAGATTCTGTAATCACGTCTTCTATAGTATTTTTACTTGCATCAAACATATGTATTTCTACAGTCTCTTTTATCACAACACAACTTTGCCCATATATTTTACAAGCTTTGACATCAATGACAATATTGTCAACAATCATGTCTTATAATAATTATTATAATAATGGTATTTACATGATACTTATATTTATATTTTGGTGTTTATTCGATTTTGTTATTTGTGTTTCAACGTCTCATATTTAGCATTACAATTTTGGGTACATGGCAGATATTAAGTGCTGATCATAAAATGACTGCTGTATCACCAGAAGTGAGCCAAATGACATGAAATAGTCAGCTTAACTATGGAACAACAGCTTAAGGATGAAAGGGAATGCTGGTGCAGGTCTGGTATATTTTAATATTGCTGGTAACAAGGCCTGATCTGGTCTGATATGACTGTAGACACTCAGCAAACACTCCAAAATACTGATATAACCTTCCCAAAAAGCAAGCCTACTGAAAATAACATTCCCAATAGTGCTCTATGATGAAGAATCACACCCAATAGCAATAACAACTACAAAACAGAACTGATATGACTCAGTCCAGTAATGTATGGCCTCCTGTGCATCACAAAACAGCTCACTACATCATGAAAACTCAAAGATTCCAACGCCCAAGTGATAGAAGATAGGTTAAGAGAGTTTGTTGCCACCAAAACATCACAAAATCCCTAGAAACTTGCAACGCTTCACCACCACTAGTCGACGCACCCCTTGGTGTTAAGTACAGCCAGGCTATGGAGAGGTACGACCCACAAAAAACCTTCACTTTCTCCCTCTAAACTGTATGGTCTGCAATCAACTTCAGCAGCAACACTTTAATGTCAAGGAAAAATGGATTATAATACCCAACAAGAATTCCCACAAATGGTACGACCTGCAACAAACCTCCAAAAAATTGCCTAGCAACACTTCAAAACATAAACAATATTAGCAATCCCAAAATATGAAATTAAAATATGTCAAAAGTATTCCTTTAACACCACAATTGGAAAAAAACTTCACTTTGCAACTCACCGGTGATTCTTGGATAAAATCATTCCAACTAGCTAGGGGGGTTTTCATCCTCAAAACCAGTATTTTAAAATTTTTGGGAGGGTTTTCCTCCTCAAGAAAATTGGAGAAGAACATAGGCTCTCTTTGCAATAGAAAACAATTTCATAACATGGCTAACCTCTCAAATGATATAAACTCCTTATAGCATTTTGGAGGAATAATATAATAATACAATAAAAATAACAACTTCCTTTTACCTCCACAAACTCTTTTTTTTGAGGAAATAATAATAATTCATCACAACTTAAAACACTTTTTAATAAATTATTATACCTTAGTTGCCTTAGTTGCCTTTTTAATATTTCCTCCTTAGGACAACTTAAATTATAATTATTTAATAATTTAAATATTCACCCAAGTTGCAGAAAGCATCAAAATGACATGAACGCATGAGGTAGATGCGAATGGCGAGATACGGGAGATTGAATGCAGAATGTCTGGAATGCGGCATTTGAAAATAGGAGACGGGGGTATTTGGAGACGCCAATTTTTTTTTTTTAATATAAAAATTAATAATATATAGAAAATCTGGAAATATAATGACATTGAACTTTCAAAACAATAGTAGCAGTGGAGTCAAAGAGTTCATACTTCAAATTTCATAATCAATGCAAAGTTGGGAGTAATCTCCAGGCAGCATACTCATGATTGATAGTCATTAATAAATTATTAAATAATAATTATTATAGTACAAGCCTATTTTTAATTTTTCAATTTTCAGATTGTTTTAGTTAGCATCACCAGTAATCTCCACAAGGGCATTGCCCCTGTTTAAAATCGTGGAATAATCTGTATTCCATGATTTTAAGCAGGGGCAATGCCCTTGTGGAGATTACCGGTGATGCTAAAAAATAAAAAATAAAACAATCTGGATTCTGAAAAATACGCATGACTCTGAGAAATGAAAATATTAAATAAAAAAATTGTCGTTCAGACTTTCAGTGCTTCACTTTTAAATAAAAAAATATTAAAAGTTACTGTCTTCAGACTTTCAGTGCTTCACTCTTCTCTGCTGTCGCCCTCTTCCTCAGTTGCGTGCTAAAGTGCCGTCGCTCTTTCTTTTAAAAATCGTATATGAAGTATTTTTAATATGTTTCTACCTTTAAAATGCGTGATTTTTGATGGGAGGCGCGGGAGACTTCACGGGAGGAGCGATTTTTGGGATTTGGAGACGTGGGGACTGCGGGAGACGTTTG
>VDFB02266922.1:0-28526 GCA_007258455.2 Sequoia sempervirens
GATTTTTCTTAAGAAAACACAAGGATGCAAAGTGTTAGGTCAAGATCTCGAGAGATGGCATTTAGGAGGTTGGCCTTGAAATTGTAGTATAGGTGGTAATTGATACAATATATGATTGTAAAGTAGTAGGGAACTTTGTTGAAACCATGTATGGGCACATTCACCCTTTGTGTGCATTGATGAGCAATACATTAAAAGACATCAACAAAATTGAGTGGGCCAAGAAGGTTGTGGTGGGTGCGAGGGAGGTGTAGATGTTCATTTGCAAATACCGCACTCCTTGACATTGTTTTGATCCATTTTGAAGAAGAAATTCCTCAAGCTAGTTGAGATCCAATTTACTTAATATTTCATTCTATTCCAGAGGATGCTTGCATTGTAGGAGCCCTTGCAACTTACAATCATGACACAAGGGTGTATTACACGGGGGGAGTCCAAGTTAGAGAAGGGGAAGAGGGTGGAGTACGTTGGTTTGTAATGTGTTTTAGTTAGATGTGGAATACATCATATGTTTTGTAGCCCCAAGTTTCACATTCATTAGATATGGGAATTTTGATTGTCTTAACCTTATGGAGATCTACAATCTCACTGATAGCATGCTTAGCTAGATGTTGGTCTACATTCATAAGAGAGACTCCACTTTAGAATTCCATGTTCATCCATTATTTAGTAGAGGTGGAAGAAGTTGAGTACATCGCTGCATATGCAGCAAATCCAAAATAGGACATGAAGAAGTCAGATAGAGTTGTCCCTATAGATAATGACGAGGAGAAGAAGGACCTCATTAAGGCCTTCATGATAAGGAAAGGATTTATAGAACTTGATGGCTATAAGAGTCCAATATAGATAGATAGGGTCGCTTTAGCATAGGAAAGGTTTCTAGATAGGTCACTTTAGCATAGGAAAGGTGGTGACTATATGGGCCTTTAGGATTGTTACGCCCACTTGTCATTTTCCTCATTTTGTAGTTTTTTTGCTCCTTTGTTGTTGGGAGGAATTGTTCAACATATAGCTTTGTCCGCTTTGATAGAGGAAACTTACCTTTAGGAGAGCATAGAAGCTTGTTATTGCACATGGTGACTTGCATCTCATTGATCCCAAAATATTGTAGTGAAAGGAGAGTCTAGTAGCATGGTGGAATATAGAGCTTGAGGAATTGACATAAATTGATGAGGACTAGTATGCGCACTCAATTTGGGTCTTATTGTTGAGGTAGTTGAATTCAACAATTCTATTGATGTCAAGCACTATTTGACATATTATTAGATAATGACTTCAATATTTGAGCTTGTTGCTCAATGTCCCTCCGACCTATGCATTTGCTTTGATTTATTTGATTGATTAATGTTATGGAATCAATGGAATTTTTTCAACTTTTTGAATTGAGGAATCTATAAGGGTCGTCATTGAGAGAAAATTAGAATCCATACAAAATAATAACAAATCCAAATAGTTGAACAACTAGAACAATTCAAAGGAAAGTAGACTATAAAAATAGAGTGGAGCTAGCTCATGTATTGGAAACTAGATCTACCCACCTTGTGGGAGCAAAGAAACATAAGAGAAGAAAACTTCTGCTTGGCAAAGGCCTTCTTGGGAGAGATTGGGGTTCATGAGTCCAAAGCCAAAAAACCAATGTGCAATTCCAAGGACCAAAAGATTTGACTTTTGCTCCATCAAAAGTTGAGACTAGAAGGGATGGAGAGGAACTCACCTTTAAGGGAGCGAAAGCATGGTTGCCACTTGAGGAGCACAAGTAATGGGTGAATCCTCAATGGGTAGCTAGAAATTGGAATGATGACGAAACTGTATAAGCTTTATAAGGAGACATCCCATACCTATTTGAAAGACTAGAGCCTAGGAGGAGGAGAGGCTCCAATGTGGGTAAAATGGTAAGCCAAAAAAATCAAGTGCCGAGTTTTTGCATCTTTCTATCATGAGGTAGGCCCAAAATGCTTGTTGGGTTGTGGACAAGACTACTCTACAACATGACCCAAACCAAAGCAAGATTTACGTTTAAAAATTAAACTCACAAAATCCAAAGATTGCTTCCAAACACAATGTACAACTTATAGTTTGATCTCCTTAGACAAATTCTCTAAGGCATCCAACTCTAAATGTAGCCAAGCAAAAGTGGGATGGAAATGAGAAGTTGTTTTAAGAGAAATGGAAATGAGAAGTTGTTTTAAGAGAAATGGAAATGAGCTTACCTAATGCATTTCCAATAGTTGATAAATTGGAGGAATGCCAATATTACAAGGGGAGTTTATGAAGCTTAATCTATAATGACAACACAAAAAAGACATACTTACCAAGATATTTGAACCTTGACCGGTCGGTACTTGTCCATTGTATTGGAAATGCATCCACATATTAGTGACCCATATGGGAATGCCACTAAACATTAGGAGACTTCATATGAAGTTTCTTTGCATCTCTATATATCTTCTATAAGCATGTCTTGAAAATTAAGAAAAATCCTATAAAGGTTTCTTGGATATATCACATAAATTACAATTGCTTTTCCTAAAGTGCTGATATGTCTTTGACAAAAGCTAAAAGACCTCAAAAAATACACTAATAGATTTGTAATTTTTTTTTTTGCATTAAAATTTACAATTTTTTAATAGCAGAATTTTTCATCGCCTCGTGAGAGGCAATAGTTCACGCAGTTCCACCGCTCTCTCTGATAGGGAAGCTGGATAAGTAATTTGCCTCTGCATTTGCAATCGCCCCAAGCTCAGCACTCACCTCGAGGGGCAAACACGAAAGCTGCCAGGCTATGGGAGGGTGGTGCAAATACATATAGTAATTGGAAATTTATTTATGAAAAAGTGTGTAAGGAATAAGTATAAGAATTGCAAATGAAACTTTGGCATACCAAGTAAAATTTAAACTAATAAACATTAAAAACATGGCAGTGATTGCATTGAACATTAACAATGGTGGGTAGGGTTTGGGGGCAAATCAGAAATAAGTATGAGAATTGTAAATGAAACTTTGGCATACTAAGTAAATTTTAAACTAATAAACATTAAAAACATGGCAATGATTGCAATGAACATTAAGGATAGTGGCTGGAGATTTGGGCTCAAGGGGCAATGCCCTTTGCGGGGGTTTGGGGATAGAGCCCCCAACGGGGTCAAGGGGCAGCGTAAATTAAGGCCTTCAAAACCTCACAAACCTTCATGGAAAATTCCATTTTCATGATTTTATTGCTTATCTTTTGCAACGCCTAGAAGTCTTTGGGATGGTTGGGAGACTCCTCGAAGTCTCCTGATTGTCCCGAGGACGTCCTGGAGTCCCCAAACTAGGTGGTGTCTTGGAGACATCTTGGAGACTTGGGTAGTGGTGGTAGGACGGCGGGGGATGTTTCCCCCAAGTCCCCGCATCCCAGAGACATCCCTATCTTGGAAACGTAGGGTTTTTGGGGGGTGACACATCCTTGTGGAACACTGGTTCCAAGAGAAATAATAACAAGGTTTAAGATGTGTTCATGTGTTGAAGTTTTATCAATTGATTGAAAATATAGTCATCTTTGAGGACTGATGTACTTCGTTCTTAAAATAATGGCATTCCCCTCCCAATCTTTGTCTACCATCCCTTGGTGATTATGGTTTGAAATAATTTTTTATATGATGATGGTGATTTTCAAATATCAATTTAATTAATCTTTGGTTTTGTTGACATCTATTTCAATACTTTAAAATGTTAGTTTAAAAATTCTTATAAGTATTTTACATTCTTTAAAGTTGCATATCCCTTGTATGATTATTATTTTTAAATTTAAATTATATATATAAATTTTTTATTTTTATTTTTGTCGTTTCCAAGTATCTGTCTCCAATTTTTATTAAAATGGAATACCGTTTAGTTGTTCTATTCTCTCACACCAGTACCAGTCCTTGTCTCCTAGTGACCATGAGAAAAAGGTTTCACTGAGTGATTAGACTCAGGAAATCACAACTTAATACAAAGATATGCACTACCCAAAACTAGGGTCCAAACTCAAGAAGAAGCTCTTGATCTTCTACTGAATCACAAACTGCTACAAAAATCCTGTGCACATGGATAAATGGCAAGATCGTCAGAGAGGAATTGTTGCCAAATCATTGATATCTAAGCATGGACCTCACACAGACTCAATAAAAGCTTATGGAACTTGCAGATATCACCATTTCAACATAATGCTCTTCCTTTGAAACTTATGGATTCATTCTGAAAAAAGGTAAATGTAGTGTCCCTCTCTTGATTTGCCCTAGATTTTTCCCACAAATCACAAATTGCAACGAATTAGGGTTAGGGTTTCATCTTACCAAATAAATATTTCTTTAATGATGCAATCGTGGATTGGAATCTTGCAATCACCACATGAACAATATGTGCAAATACATGTATGCTTATTAGAGTTAGACAATTACATCACATCCATAGATTATCAACAATGCAACATATTAGGATTTTGGGAGAAGGGACATGATGGGTCCGCCCGAGGCCATTTCCATACCAAGCCTATGAGGGTGTATACCACAGCCCTCTCCCTTGGCGGCTTGTACCTTCTTTCCCCATCAATGTCTCAACCCCCTAAAGACACTTGCCGTCTTGTGGGATTGGACGGAGGTCGCAAGTGGGCTCTTTTGGCTCTTACCACTTCACCCCAGGCCCTTCCCACAAGTTGGGTTTCAAACACTCAAGCAGATCACATGTTCTATCACAAGACATATCCTAAAATATTATTTATTATCCATAACAAGTTATATGCATATATTAAGCAATGAATGGTAGAAAATATCTGATATACCCCTGCTTATGTATTTATTTCTGATAACCACTATCTGCTGTGCTGGATCACACGGGTTTCCTTTTGATCTGCTGTTCTCTAGTGTTTTCCTCCTTTCACCGATGTATATCTTGCTAAGAACCGATTCCTTTGTTTAGATAAGGTCTTAAGTAATCACGAGCTCTTATTACTAGTGCTGCCCTGAGGTATTATAATCGTTGCCTCTTGTAAACTGTTTAATCACTGCTGTATCTCTGTGCCAATTCCTTTCTCCTTTTTCCTATATGCCTCACCTTTGAAAATATATCTTCTTTTATATCCACGATGGGAAAAGGCACGTTCCTTTGTCCCATTGTGTCTTTTCCTTGATCGCTGCTTTTATTAGTACAAGGTGTGCCTTTATTTATTTTTATCCATCGCTGCCCTTAGTTATGAATTGCTATCATTATTTGTCTTTTGCTAAAATACATTGTATGTTTATTTAACATATCTAATTTTATATGTATATTTTATATTATCATATTATATAATAATATTATTAAACTGTTAATATTTATTTTGATATTTTGAATCTTTATATTGTCATTTATATTTTATTATTTAATTTTTTTGCATTTTAAATTTCTGGGGCATGACAGTAAATGCCTGTTTCCATTACTTGAAAAGAGGACCACACAAACCAGAAATATGGTTGGCTTGAGCTACATTAAAAGCTGCAAGTGTGGTTGAATGGATTGTCTCATGAAGTGCAACAGAAGGCAAACTAGATTTTAATGTTGGTAAAGACAAAGTTACTGTCAAGGAAGAAGATGTGGCAGCCTGGATGGGAGACAAACCTACAGATTTCGATGGTGCAGCTTGGATGTGAGATAGACCTACTGATTTTGATGGTGCAGTTTGGATGGGAGCAAAACCTACAAATTTCAATGGCATAGCCAGGACAGGTGACAAATGTACAGATTTTGATGCCATCAAATATAAGGTGAAGGGTCAGGGAACAACTGAGGGACAAAACAACATCAGCAAAAGAGGCAGTATGAATAGCAGAACTGGGTTTAGCTGTGACACTGACTGGGAATACTAAGAGAATCTCCCAAAGAAATAGGGCCAGTAGTTATACTACTGCAGAGGAGTAGTGAGATCCATTCAAACTTTTCCATTAGGAATCAGTGGATTGTTATTATACTTTCATAAATTTGAATATGGTGGTCTTTTGGTTTATTTAAGTTACTTTTAGGTATTTTATCTTTTTTGTATTTAAAAAATTCAAATTTAAATTTAATATATAATTTTAATAGCCGGATCCATCCCGAAAATCTGAAAATAAATTGTTGTTTCTTAAACTTGTCCCTATGTCTGCACATCCCCATGTCCCCAAAATTCAGAGCAACACTAAAATATTCTGTCATGTCAATTCTTTTTTGAGTGGTCCCTGCCTTAGAAGACTATTTGTAATTAGTTACCCTCTTTAAACGGGTCAAAGCCATCCCGAAAATCTGAAAAAAAATTGTTGTTTCTTAAACTTGTCCCTATGTCTGCACATCCCCATGTCCCCAAAATTCAGAGCAACACTAAAATATTCTGTCATGTCAATTCTTTTTTGAGTGGTCCCTGCCTTAGAAGACTATTTGTAATTAGTTACCCTCTTTAAACGGGTCAAAGCCATCCCCTTGTGTTTTCCTAAAAATAGGGATGCTCTACCATCTTCCCATGCCTCAAATTCTAAATGCTAACTAAATTCCAGTAAAGAAAATGAAAGGTTTTTTGTGATCTTGTGACTTAGATAAAGCCCTCTTAGGTGGAGTAGGCAGGCAATTGAGGATCGGGAATTTAGGTAGCCTTCCACATTTAGGAAAGCTAAATTGGCAGTGCTCACTTACTGAAATTTGTCTTATTTAATTCCACTCCATTCATTCTAGAATTGGCAAGATCCATTCCAAAAAACCAGCAAATTCTGTGATTCTTTGCCAAGTTTATTCTTGAACAATATCACCACTTTACCTTCTTAAGACAAAATCCAGTTGAACCAAAATGCATTGAAAAACAAGATGATAAACACCAACTGCTTTGCTTCCATTTTGCTTTACAAAAGTGATAACAAGAGACCTGCTGAATGGAAAGCAAACTCATGATTTCATCTTATTCGTGGTGGTTAAATGTTTTTTCCAATTTCAGTTATGAACTATATTATACAAGAGACCCTACTAAAGTGTGGGAGGCCACCCACATGAAGAGATCGTTAATTGAATACATTTCAGGCTGACATTGACTTAACACGCCTATGTGTTTGCTCCCTTTCAATTGTAGAGAAGCTTTCAAGACTTATATAAGCATGTTTATATTTTTGGCAGATATATTTAAATAATTGCAGTTTTTAAAAAAATAGCCTTTCTTAGTTTGTTTAAATTATTTTCAGGCTTTTTTAGTTATTTGTACTTTAAAAATAGAAAGATTGTATTTTATATCTTATTTTATTTGCTGACCCCTGCTGTCTCCTCAACCTGACTTTTTTTGCCATCCCCAAATCCTGTTGCCCTGACCTTGAAACTTGGGAACCTGTGTAATTGTAACCGAGTGTACTTTTGAGTCCCAGTGAGCCACTTTTGCTCATTTGTGGTCTCTCTTTCTTTGTTTTTATTATCTGAAAGCTGGGCAAAATGATTAATAAGTGTCTGAATATTATTTTATTTTGTCTAGATTGTTTTATGAATTGGGATCTTAGTAGTCTGGTTGAAATGTAAGATACTTCATAATGAGCCATTTATTAAACTTAATTGCTATAGCAATTTATAGGATGTTTGGACTAAAAATTAAGCTCTGTATGTGCCAATACCATGTAGTTGTTCTATTAAGGATGCGATCCCTTACATTCCTCAGAATTGATTCTCCTCTTGTATATAACAAAAAGTAAGCTAATGTATTTTTATTTATAGCAATCATATCTAATATCTAGGCCTATGGATTTCTTCTTCTTGAGCCGAGACAACATTTTAAAGATATGGATGTCCTGATTAGTAATTTGTTGTGAACTTAATAAAAATTGACAATTTCTGTAGGATATTCTTTGTGTGATTGATAGTGCAAGTCACATCTTGGAAGCTCCATGTAAGCATCTAATGAGTAGATTGCAGGCTGGTGCAGCTCTGGAGGCTCTTGCAAAAGGTGCCGTGCGATTCTCTCGTCGCTTTACAGTCAGAGATCTTCGGGAACGGTGGCATGCTCTTCTTTATAACCCAGAAATATCAACAAAGGCAGCTGCTAGCATGGTTGAGGTTGAGTTGTCTCAGATGGGTCTTTCAAAACTGTCTCGGTCTAGCAAGTTGAATGGAAAAGATGATATTACACAGAAACAAAAATTGCAGAATGTTCGCAATCAATACTACCAAATGAGAAAGAGAATTGATGCAGAAAGAATTCTTCCTGTGGAGGATATTTCTCTTTGCCCAAATGACACTGTTGTTATTTGGACAGGGAATGCAAATGAAGTTGTGCAGGAAGAGAGGGCTGCGATGTATGAAGGGGTTCCTCTTGCAGTCAGCATTGAAGAAGTTGCAGTTGCACCAGCATTTGGGCTTTCAGAAGAATGCCTTGATATTGAAGATAAAGACTTCAACCAAATGGTTAACTTTTTAGCTAGTGGGGGACTTGAAGGCGATGCAGGTGCTTTTTCTTCCACAAATATGGATTCATTAGAAGTTAATCCTGCCCCCTTAAATCTTATGTCAAATGGGTGTTATGACTTCTCAAGGCATGATTCATCTGTTATGACCACTGTCACTGCTGCAGATAGTGGCAATGCTTATATTTCTACTGAAAATATTCATCATTTGGTGGAAGACATGCCCCAAGAAGAAGTGCATAATTCAGTTACCATTCAGGACAGATCATACATCATACAATCTAGTTTGCCTTTAGACACCATTACAGCTCCCATCATTAACAATGAACCTAATATGAACCCAGTCTCTCTAGTCAATCATAATTCTGGCACTTTCCAGAGTATTGACACTAGATATAATAGAGCAGAAGGGTTTGAAAAAACAGTTTCAGAAGAAAACATTGCTGCATCAGGCATGTTGTCACAGCCAAGCATTGGAAATTGGGAAGGTGATGATGCATTTTTAATGCCTTCCATGACTGTTGATATTAAGGACAATGCTGATGAACCAATTTCAAGCAATGAATACAAGGAGGGAACAACAAGTGGACTTAGAGAGTCTGTTAGAGATGGTCACATGATTTTGAGCTCATTAACTACTAAAGAGGAGCTTCTTGTTTCAAGTAGAGGACTTGTCCAATCCTCAGGTGGTAAGGTGCAGCATGAACCTCATCAGCAATCAGCTCCTAATTTTTTACCTAACTGTAGTGAAGGAGCAAATATTTACGCAGTAGGAAATGGGCAGGGGTTGCTATGTGATTCAGAATATATTATGTTAGGTAATCCTCTGAAAGATGAATCACAAGCAAGACCTTCACAGTGTGCAGGCAATATGGCTCCATGTTGTTCAAGCAACTCTGCAATGGAAACGACTGTTTGTGTGGAATCTAATGGCCTTGAAGTGGCATCCATACCTGCATTCACATCAACTCTTCCTGCACAAGCTAGTGAAGAATGGAGTCATGATGCAGTTAAGTCAGAAGTTGTGCCGTTAAATATTTATGCCGACTGTCAGCCACAGTTATTTATTCATGGGCCTATGGATTGTAAGTTGAACACAGAGGATACAGATGTGCCTTACAATGATGAATTCAATCCACTAGCATATCAGGAGCCTTCATGTATATCAAGTGTTATTCCATCCAGTTATGTTGAGCAGACTACTGCATGGGGATCTTTATCCATCCACGGCAACCTGGGTAACTTGATGCCTCTCTGTAAAGGATATCCTGTTGTCAAGGAAGAGCCTGAAACAATAGAAACCCTTGTGCAGGCAGCTAATGAGTTGCGGCCTCTCAGTTTTCAAGATAAGGACAGTAATAAGCCTTCTTCAGATTATCAACAGGTTAAAATGGAGATTTTAGAATGCACTGCACCATCTGTAGTTTGTGAGGAAGTCAGTGCAAGTAAGAATGACTCTCATCCAGGGTTTACATCTTCTAGTGTTCCTGTCCCTTTACAACAAGGGATCTCAACAGTACCTTCAATGTTAGAAAACACTGCTAATAATAAATTTAAGTTGTTATCCTCACACAAATGTATACATGCGTCCTTGCATGGTGATGATGGCTATGTAGACTTTAAAAGACCTTTACAGTTTGAAGGGACACCTGCCATTCACAATAGTATAATGCAAGTCTCTCAAGCAGGTTCCCTTATTCCTATTGATGATGGATTAAATGATTTTCAAGTGATGAGTTGTGAAGAAGCTGTAGCTAACCAATTTCCAGGGAATCAAGAGAATAAGTTTTCAGATAGTGATGAAGATTTGCCACATTTTTCAGATGTCGAAGCTATGGTGAGCTTGATCAAAATTTAGCACTATTTTTTCTTATTTACTTTTTTGTTTATGCTTTCCATAGATGGCTATTTGGGCTTGTTACAGTTTGAAATATTTCCATTGAGCCTCATTTTTACTCGTCTAATGTTCAGTATGCTTCCATATGTCTTCTTTTCCTTAATTGGCACGCTGGATATAGATATTGGATATGGACCTTGATCCTGGTGATGATGAAAATTTTTCTTCAAGGATTGGTGAGTTATATTTCTTCTCTATATTAGTTATTGAAAGGGCATACAGAATCCATCATATTGTATGATATACATTTTGAACAAATGAAAATTGATGGTTATCCAAGGTTTGTTTTTTCTAAATGGAGAAATAAAAATTATTCAGTTTTTTATACTTCAAATATATTTTTAATCATGGTAAATATTGGATTTTGATCAAAAAATTTTAAGATAAAAGAAACTATAGGTCAATGTTTGTGAGCAGGCTACTATAATAACAACATTCTACAGATAGTGAGTTAAGGATCTAAATTATGAGTATTAATTTGAAATAAAATCTTCATTCTACTTTCAGTGATGCTGTCCAGGATCAGGCACCGAGGGGAGGGCAGCCAACCCTAGCAGCCTAAACAGATGAACATATTTCAACAACAGCAAGTACTAGGTGACAAACAACAATAATATAACAGCACTTAGAAAATTATGGATTGTAACTCAATTACTCTTGCATTCTGCTTCAATATTTGACCCTAAACCTGAAAAAGCACTCAAGAAACCCAGAAATAAGAATTTCACTATTATAGGTGTACAACCTAGCCAGAGATGCATAACAAACAGCTTGGAATTCATTCCAACTCCTTCCAGGGTTGACCAGCCAGACAATACTTAGGTTTTATATATCATTAGTCCTCACCTAAGGGCGGAGATATAATAATGCTGCACTCCTCTGTCCCTCTTTTGTATCCATTCTCTTCTCTCTTTGTCACACATATTTGGTTGATTATTAGAATATACCAGCACCTAACAGGTACTATTTCTGTGGATAAATTATTACCCACTACCTACCAGCCCGAAATAAGTTTTCCCACGACCTCTAGTGTTTCCTTCCCTATTTTTCCTTGTATATATCCTTACCTTTCCTTAGGTCCCTATTGCTAAGGGAGAGAGAGTCTTGAAGACTCCATAATCCCACATTTAATTTCTAATGGAGCTACCCAGGAATAATTTCCTGTCTTGTGGGCCCCTCCTCAATTCAATGTAGGTTGGGTGTTGATTCTGAAACTATCCACTATGATGTGCCATGGAGGTGTATGCTAGACAGAGGCAGACCCCAGCAGATAACTGATTGGTTGGTGAAAGATGATGATTGTCAAAATAAGGAATCAGGTACCAGTCATAGGCTTTGGTTAGAAAAAAAAATGCCAGCTAGACACTATCGGAATAGAGATGCTCCTGGACCACTGTGAATGCGATCTTGAATCAGGTAGGAATTATGCCAGCTGCCAGCGAGATAAATCACCCATGTTGAATGTTGAAACTTTTTGCTGGCATCCCCATAATATTTCTTTGTAACTGCAGCCAGCTAGAGATAGAAACTGATGTTGCTCAGCACCTAAGAATCCCACAATTTTTACTGAAGTTGTCAGTATTTAATGGGAAAAGAGTGGTTGACAGTCAAAGATACCCACAGGTATTAACTACCTGCATCTAGCATGAATAAGATTTGTCAAAAACTGATGCCCAGCAGAGTATGAATAAAATTTCCAGTGTAAGGTTTTAACTGTACAACTAAGCCAAAAGATAGGACAAGTTTCTGAAGAGCACACAGGAAATACTGAGAGAGGGGGGGAAGTGGCGGTTGGAGGGGGTGAATCAGTGTTTCATCTGCTCCCATAATGAAAATGATCGCAACCTTAATGCATTAGGTCTCATGCAAATCACGTCTTCATTATATCTCAACCCGATATGCCACACACTTTTTCTCAGTGCACAACTGACATTGAGTATGATCCGACCAGCAATTCTTAAAAATTTAACTTTATGAATTTGCATATAATGGTTCAAACCATTATGTCTTCACACACCCACATTTCATAAAGAAAATGACAACAGTAAATACTCCATATTCTGAAGACACAATCATACTTGCACTATATTCACTGCTTAATTCACAGCCTGTATTATCCTGTGCACAGAATAGATAGATAAAAATGTCTCAACAGCAAGACTCGATAATAGATGAAATTAGAAGATTCGCTGAAAAACACATGAAGGAGCAGTCGCCAGGGTGGACCAATGATGAAAATTTATTGAACGTATCTGAGAGGGCATTAATATGCCATGACTCTTCAAAATAAAAATCTGTCGCCCAAAAAGAGAAGTTGTGAATCCTAGCTAAAAGCCGTCACCAATAAAAAATCATTGCCAGAAATTATAAAGCGCTATATAGATGCTAAGGCACACACAAGATTAATAATCATTTACTGAATCCATAGCCTTTAAAACTACGTCTCTGCCAAACAACACGTCTCTGCTATAATATTCATATCTCTGCTGTGCCAAAACTATTGAATAAAATTAAAGACTCTTATTCAGAATAGCTGATTAATTCTGAAAGAATTGCGTCTTCACCAAAACTGGTCCGTACCTGCCAGTGGCTCTGATTTTAATTCAATTTGCAGACTCTGTAGCCGACTTCACATAATCTGCACAGCCTCATGAATGCAATCTATTTTTATTTTAAAACGACTTCAAAAGATAAACCCAACACAAGAGAATGAAGTCGGCACCCAGAACATGTCTAAAATTGAATGATTTAAAGTCTTAGCCACCACAGTCAGAAATAATAAAATATACACTCTCAAAACACAAGCCGTCCATAGAACACGTCCCCTGAAGCCGTCAGAGCAAACTGAAGAAGCCATTTTCAATGAGAAATAACTACACACTAAATTGGAGCCATCTCAAATAAATAATCTCCCCTTTCAAAGGTAGCCGCCTCCAGCAAGGTAAGACGTCGCTGCATCAAGTAGAAGTCGTCCTCGAAGAAATATTCGCTGCCATGAGAAATATTAGTAAGGCCTTTCAAATTTTATTATACTCTCTAAAACGACCTTTTGATTTTATCGACATTTTAAAAGATAAGTAAACAAGCCTCCTGCAACGACACATGTAATGTCAAATGAAATATAGCAATGCCTGGCTTTTTTAAAAACTCAATCAATTTAACTCCATAAAAACACCAATTTGATGCTAACCGCATCGCTTCACATAGCCCACACTTTGACCGCATTCAAAATATTGTCTCTACTTTTAGTGCGTTGCCAGCACTCCAAACATACACTAACCAGCATATGGACATGTCAACAATATTCAGTAAGACACCGATGCTTATAAATTTCTGAAGACATAGATATAAGCGGCCTCATAAAGAAAAACAATAAGTCCTAAAAGATTAGATCATTCAAGGATGATGTGGTGTATGACTTTTGAAAGTTGACACAAATGCTGACGAGAAGGCACCAAAGTAGCTGAATCAGACACATAAGCAGCTGAAGTAGATACACACCCAGCTCAACCACACACACAGGGAGGTCAAGCACATCAGCACACAGCTCAACCTTGACATCAATGACACAGCTCAACCTTGACATCAATGACAAAATATTCCAACAGTTTCGTGGGCCCCAAAAAATTAGATGGAATGCCTGATTCTCCCAATAATTTTCATTTTTAGTGTTCAGCTCAGTTCTCCTGTGGACCCCACACATAAAGACAGCAAAAGGGAAAAATTAACCCTTCAACCAAAACAAAAGGATCTGCAAACACAAGAGTCAAGCTGAAATCTGATCAAACAATATTTTCTGGTGAGCAGGATCACAAGAACCCTGGATGCTCCTGCATTATTGAGAAATGTTATTTATTTTATAAGAATACTAGATATTCTTTATGCCATGCAATCACATTAATTAATGTTCTATTTCTTGCATCCTTCCATCCATCAAAAATAATAGACACACTTGTTTCTTTCCATGAGGCCTTGATGGGAGCTAATGCATTTTCTGTATGTTTGACCTCCCTTGACAATATAGTGGTACACACCTTCTCATAACTTGGGCTTGTGTACCCCTTTGGAGCTTCATTTGCTTTTCTTATCATGTCTTGCCAATAAGGTGATCGAACAACATTGAAAGAGATACCATTTGCATAGAGGCATCTTTCAAGGGCTTGGTCAACAAGCTCTCTTGCACCATTATTAAATGCCTTCTCCAATGGTCCCTTTGCTCTCTCCGAAACATTAGCCTCATTGACATTTTCAACTTCATTTATTCTCAAAAAGGGATGGCTTTCTACTACAATGTTAGGGCAACCACTATGTCTACTACAATGTTAGGGCGACCACTATGTGTGTGAGATGAAGAAGTAGGTGGCTTCTTTGAGCCCCTTTCTATACTCAATGGATGCCCCATTCTATTTTGAACCCTTGCATTTGCTTCCTCTTGCTCGGTAATATATTTTGCTATTTTGGTAGGTGGTATGGGTATTATATTTTTTCTTGGACATGGTCTAATTCCCTTCCCAGAAATTGCACACAAATACGCTTTCACCTAGTTGTAGGAACTAGTGTATTTCTTTTCACACCCAGGGCATATCCAAACACATGTACCCCCACCTAAAACTCGCCCTACTATTTCTACATGTCTCCATAGGGGTGAAGCCGAGTCAATATTGAATGAGGGATTAGTATTGCTGACGAAAGCTGAACTTGTTGCCATGATATTTAGAAAGTAGAAACAATCTCTATGCGCAACAAACTTGCAAGTAACAATTTCAAATTTAAAAATCGTTAAGAGAAGTTTGATTAAATTAATTAATTGAATAATAAACTTATCTAAAATTCTAAATTCTAAATCTAAACATTAAATTATAATTTTGTTAAATTATATAATTATAATATATGAATATTATATTTTAAAAATAATATATTAATATATTATTAACAATTTATTTATATAAGTAATAAGACTATAAGCCAAACTGTAAAATAATAAATTTTATATATTATTATGAAATCAAAAATATCAATTGTGTAAAATTATATATTAATTATGATAAATTTATATTATATATATTATATATTATTATTTTCATAAATATGTAAAAAATTATATTTAGTGTTTCCTTTAAAGTTTAAACATTAAAAAATTTAAACTCAAACTATAAAAAAATATAGTGTTTTAATGTTTTTTAAAAAAATTAAAAAAAAAAAAAGAAAAAATTAAAAATACAAACAAAAATGAAAAAACACTACCTTAGCGCGGATTCTCCTTTTCAGTCCGTGCAAATGCCACACGTTTTCTGTGTGCTAAGGGAACTGGAAAATGAAACGGGCACGTTTTTTGCAGTCACGAAAAGAGAATGCCTAGGGAAAACAAAATGACAAAG
Source organism: Sequoia sempervirens (assembly GCA_007258455.2). NCBI lineage: Eukaryota > Viridiplantae > Streptophyta > Pinopsida > Cupressales > Cupressaceae > Sequoia > Sequoia sempervirens. The sequence continues at coordinate 15,675 of VDFB02266922.1, forward strand.
AAAATGAAGTAAAATGCCAAAGAAAAGGAGAAATAAAATGACTATAGAAAATGAAGTAAAACGCTAGAGAAAAGAAGAAATAAAACGACCATAGAAAATGAAGTAAAACACCAAACAAAACATGCGAAATTCGTTTCCATTGCCCTAAATTTCGCAAAAATCAATTAAAAAAAGTCAGATGCGGGTTGAAATAGGTCAAAAAATGCAACGGAATCACCACATCACTAGCTGAAACAGCCAAAATCGTTTTTGCCAAGTCTGAATCAAACCCACAAGCGAAAAAACCTGTGTTACACGGGAACGCGTCCCTTGCTCCAAAACCCCCTGTCCCCGTCCCTTGCCGTCCCGGGGACGGGGGGGACGCAAAGGGGACGTCCCCTTGCCGTCCCCGAAAAGTGAAAATCCTTAGGAAACGCTAGGAAACGTTTCCTGCATACAGGGAACGTTCCATCGTCCCCGGTACGGATTGAGGACACCTATTCGTCCCCTATCCGTCCCGAGGATGCCTAGCCGTCCCTCGTAGCTTAAATGAAGAAAACATAAAAATGCGATTTAAAAAGATTAAAAAATGATTTTTTTTAAGCTCATTTCTTGTGTGCGGGGCCCAACAGAGGCAAATATTTTATTACTTTGGGCTAAAGTCAAAACCACCAAATATTAAAACTTAAAAGTTAATGAAATCCGAAATTGCATTTTTATTTTTACGATTTTATGCGGACATTTTAACCAGCGACTGAAGTTTAAAGTTTAAACCCTAAAATCTGCAACGGACAAAGCTTTCTGAGGCTTGGACGAAGCTTACTGAGGCACACAAAGAGTTTGGGAGGCGGCGACCATTGGAAACCCTTTGAAAGCAAGTGACGGCGACTGAAGAAGGAAGCGACGGCGACTGAGGAAGGAGGCGATGGCCATTTGAAATTTAAATAATAAATATTGTATTTACTATTTTCATTTTGCAATCTCATACTGGGAGCGGCGCCCATCTCCAACTACATTTGCAGCTGCAACAGGTAGTTTGAGTTTTAAAAATAATTATTTTGTTTTGTTTTTTCAATTTTCAATTTGTAAATTTTTAATGTCTTTTTAATTTGCTTTTTTAAATGAAATTTTTTAAGTTTTAAAGTACTTTAAAACCCTTATTTTATTCTAAGTATAAAATTAAAAAAGCCCTATGGCTACTTTTAATTTTATGCTCAAAATAACAGAGAATGCAAGGGACTCTCTATTATTCTGAGCATAAAATTAAAAAGTAGCCATAGGGCTTTTTTAATTTTATGCTCAAAGAATGCAAGGTTTTAAAGTTTTAAACTTTAATAATTTATTATTTTAATATTTAGTTTTACAAATTTTCAAGCTTTCAACAAAAAAAAAAAGCACCCAAAATGAGCAACGATAGCAATAGTGGCAATGACCATGAGACTGAGAGTACTGACAGTGAAAATGAAGCTACAGAAATGCCAGTAAACCCTTCTTCTACCTCTGAAATTCCAACCCATGCTTCTTCAGACCATTTTGCATGCCCTATACCCACTCTTCAAAGGTTTGCAAAAGGCCCTTTCAACAAGAAGAAACCATTGCATCAGTTTGCCACAGATGTGACCACCAACAAGAAGAAAAATTCAAGGGGCAACAGGAAATGGTTTTGTCATGTTTGTAAAACTAATTACCATGGGAGCTATACTAGGATTAGAGGCCATCTAATGAGTGACTGTGGAAAGGGTGTTAGAGTTTGTGGGGCAATAACATTGGAGCAGCAGCTTCAATTTGCAAAGTTGGCTGGAGTAAGTGAGGACCAAATGGTTACCATTCAAAATAAAAAAGGTCATTAGCTGATTTGCAAGCCTCTTCCAATGTATCAGTTGGAGAGAGTTGTGATAGAGGGAAGAGGAAAGCAAGTGAGAAATTTTTAGTCATGGGGTTAATGAATGTGCAAAAACGTGAGCAAGCTGATGATGCAATGGCCAAATTCTTTTATGCACATGCTCTTCCATTTCATTTGGCAAGGTCACCTTATTTCAAAACAATGGTGAGAGAAATATTGGCAGTTGGATCCTCTTATGCCCCCCCTGGAGAACATAGATTGTGTACCTCCCTCCTTGACAAACAATATTCAAAAGCTACCATGATGATGGAGGAGATGAGGCAAACATGGATTAGGACTGGCTGTTCCATTGTCATGGATGGGTGGAGTGATATACAACATAGGCCACTTATTAATGTTATTGTTACATGCCCTGCTGGTTCATACTTTCTTCGAGCTATTGATTGTTCTGGGAAGCTTAAGGATGCTGATTTTCAGTTTGGCATTTTGAGGGAGGCCATAGAGGAGGTTGGGCCTTCTAATGTTGTGCAGGTTGTGACAGATTCAGCTCGTGTTTGTAAGCTAGCTGGTTTGATGATTGAGAGTGCTTACAAACATATTTTCTGGACTCCATGTTGCGTACATGCTTTGAATAATGCTTTGAAAGACATTGGCAAAATAGATTGGGTGAAGGCAACAATTTTAGAGGCTAGAAACATACAAATGTTTGTATGTAACCATCAAACTTCACTTGCACTATTCCGATCTTATTCAAAGAAAGAATTCCTCAAACCAGTTGAGACTAGATATGCTAGCTACTATATTTTATTGGAGAGGATGTTGGAGGTCCAAGATGCTCTACAAGCCATGGTTGTTTGTGCAGAATGGAAAAGGTGGACTCTATCGAAGACAAGTGAAGGCAAGGAAGTGAGAGATAGAGTACTTAATGAAACTTGGTGGGCCAATATCAAGTAAGAAATCTGAAAATTTAAATTGTTTTTGAATTTGTTACACTTACACTATCTTAATTTAGTCTTTGTATTTTAAAAGTTCTAATTTTATCGGAGAAGATTCTGTTAACTTAACTGATCAGAGATATGACTTGACAGACCTCGATTACCACGAATAACATACCTACACTTAACTGAATAACCTGATTAATGCTTCCTTCTGAGGATGACGAGGTGATAGAGGGGCTTACAACAGCCCTTCGTAAAATGTATGCCAATGAGCAAGCAACCATTCTTAGAGAGCAATGGCTTATGTTTTCTGATCTTCAGGGTCCTACATTCAACAAACCAGGCTAGGACGGATAGGGCGACCATGGCACAGAACAACCCCATTGGATGGTGGAAATTCCATGGGAAGGACACACCGGATTTGAAACAATTTGCCATCCGTTTGCTCTCACAGATTGCTAGTTCCTCTGCTGCAGAGAGGAATTGGTCCACCTATGGCTTCATCCACTCCATTAAGAGAAACAGGCTTACTTCAAAACGAGCTGAGAAATTAGTTGCAGTTCACAGTGCCTTGAGACTTCAGGACCGACAAACTACTGAGTATCGACAGACTCCAGCAGCACGATGGGATGTTGATCCTGAGGATGTTAGGCAAATTGATGAGGAGGAGGTGCAAGCAGGATTGGTCGGGCTACCATTGGATAATCCACTCTTGCCAGAGGATGATAGTTACTCAGATAGTTCTAAGTCTTTGGATATTCATAGCCCGAATGAGGCTTAATTTCATAGACTGTTGTATTTAATATATTGATTTTCATGTTAGAACTTTAAGACTTCTAGATACATGTTTGAGACATTTGGATATTGATAATCCATGGTTTTATTGATGTTTGATACTGCTGTGATAAATTTTATAATGCTTTAATGACATTTCTTATGCTGTTATAGTACTACTCTCGCGATTTACTTACATATTGATATTGTTGTTATCAATTATTAATTTATTGACATATCTATCTCTCTTTCCCTCCCTCTCTCTAATATATTAATAAATTTTGAAAAAATCATATATATATATATGTATTTTGTATGTCGCCGTCCCTTGCCGTCCCCTAAAAATTGCCCCTTAGGAAACGTTCTGGAAACGCATCCCCTGCCGTCCCCTTGTCCCCGTCCCCGACAGGGCGTGGAACACAGGAAAAAACGATTCTTGTACAATTCTTGAGCGATTCGATTCAGATTCCGTTTATGAAAAGTTTCGTTTTCGAAAATGCTGCCTTTAGGAGAGCGATTTGGTAAGCTAGATATAATGTGGCGCATTTACCCTTAACACTTGCAATTCCTAAAAACAAATAATAAATAATGATTAACTAAAAGCTAAGGGACATCTAGAGGGTTATGACTATTGAGAGGAGAGAGGTATATAGGAAGTTTTATCAAGAGGAAGGAAGGCAATTCGACAGAGATAATTATTTATTTTTCCTTCATGGAATATAAATCATTGATTCAGCAATCTTGAGGACGAAACCCCTCATAGACCAGAAATCCAAGGATGAAAACCCTTAATTTCTTCATGAAGTTAGTGGACAAAAACCCTTAACTTTTGCAAGAATATTTCAAGACATTTGTACAAATAAAATTGCTGCAAATTGCAAGAAGATTACAAGAGGTATTCAAAAATAAGTTGTATTTTTCAGAATTATATTACTAAATTTTAAATCTGAAATATATATAAAAATTATAGTGTAAGGATAAATTAATATTTGTAATTAATTATGCAAGCCTTATTGTGAGTGGGATATTTATTTAAAGCAGAAATAAGGAAATTCTAGAATGAGATGTTACAATTGGTATCAGAGCTTTGATCCTGCTAGCCTATGTGTTTAAAAATTAGTTTATGCAGTTGAGGCAAAGAGTTGAACGGGCCTTGGAAAGACAAAGGAAAAGACTAGATGCAACTAACAACGAAATTAGAAGTAGAGGAAAAGATTGAATGGGTGATCGTGAGGTAGAACAAGAGAATGAATTGAAGGCTTATGTGCAACAACAAGAACAAACAACATAATTGCTCCTTCAAGCACTTCAAAATATGATTAATACAATCAATTCTCTTAGGGCTACACAAACCAATGGAGGAGATGGTAGTAGCTCAAATCAATCAAAAAATAACAATAGAACTTTATTTGGATCCCCACTTAGAATAACACAACCCGCATTCTTACCTAGAGATGAGTAGTCACGCGGAGAAGAAGAACCAAATATGGCAGCAAATGACTGATGAATGTATAGATGCATTCTCAAGACATGATCCAGACCTTAGAAGACAAATTCCATTTATACAATATTATAATGCAAGATCATGAAATATTTGAAGAGGAGAAAAAAGACAACCCAACAAAGATTTGCAGCAAATATTAAGTAAGTTGACTCTCCTCACTTTTGATGGTTTAGGGAAGGTCACTGCACGAGCATGGGTCCAAAAACTAGATACCTATCATTCTCTTAGCCTCATGACAGAAGACGAAGCTGTTAAATTTTCCATTCTTCACTTAGAAGGAACAACACATGAATGGTGGCATCATGGACACAAGGGCATCAACAAATTGTAAGGTACGTCAACATCACACAAAGGCTTATAGAATGGTTTGATAGAAAAGACCTGAAGATACATTTTAAGGAGTTGACATAATTAAGGCAACAAGGTACAATAGAAGAATTTGTAGTAGAATTTCAAAGGATCTCAGTCATGGTGCCATATATTACCAAGAAAAGACTCAAGTTTTTATTTATTGAAGGGCTTTCAGAATCACTTAGGGGATTGGTCTGAGATTTTGAACTATCATCTCTACAAGATGCTATTCGAAGGGCTTTAAAATTGGAAGACACCACATTTAAAACCAAGACCTATCCACAAGAATGTACCATTAGGATCACATTAGCAACTTTTTTAGAAGGATATTTCGCAACCAAAGGCAAAAAAAATGCTTTATTTGTAGAGAGCTATGGGAGCTAGGGCATAGATGCTTAGGAAAAGGACGAGTTTGATACATAGAGGTGGTAACAGAGGAGAGTTTAGAAGAGGAATGGTCCAAATTTGAGGGTATTTTGGAGGTGTTTGAGCATAAGGATCGGGAAGTAGAGAAGCCTTCTGGAGGTACTCTCGCCACACTTTTAGGAGCACCTAGATATCACCCCTTTCAAGTGTGAGGAGTATTTCAAGGACATAAGGTAACAATTTGGATTGATAATGGGGCTACTCGTAATTTCATTGATGGGGTTAGTGAATAGGTTAAAATTCAAGACAAATAACTTTGAAGGATTCAATGTGGTTATGGCGGATGGATTTACTCTTCCTTGCACACAAATGATACAACTTGACATCACTTTGGGTAGGCACAAGGATTGTGATGAGTTTTATGTGGTAAGTGTTGGCGAGATAGATGTGGTTTTGGGGGTACAATGGTTACACTCACTTGAGGAATTCACGCAAAATTATCAAACTATGGAACTTAAATTCAAAATTGAGGGTAAAAATGTGGTTCTTCAAGGTTTGTCTAATGGAGCTCCAAGGGTTGTTACTGCAAAGAGAACGAAGAGATATTTTCTTGGGTGACAAGTAGATTGGGTAGCATAGTGTTTAATTATGAATGAAACATCAACCGCAAATGGACAAGCCATTGATGTAGATATTCAACTCATTTTGAATAAGGATAACATGGTATTTGGTGATATTCCACCAAGACTACCACTTGATAAGGGGTTTTAGCATGTCATTGAGTTAGAGGAAGGTTCCAAACTAGTCATCACTACGCCATATCATCATTCAAGAACTTATAAGAAAGAAATTGAGAAAATAATTAAAGAATTGCTTGATATGGGACATATACAACCAAACTCTAGTCCTTTTGCTTCTTCCATAGTATTTGTAAAAAAGAAGGAAGGATGGTTCTATGAGGATGTGTGTCGATTAGAGGGCATTCAATAAAAAGACTATCAAGAACCGCTATCCTATCCCTAGAATTGATGAATTGATTGATGAACTCCATGGAGTAGTATATTTCTCTAAGATTGATTTGCATTTCGGGTACGATCAAATAAGAACGAGAAAGGAAGATGTTCACAAGACAACTTTCAGATGTCACTTTGGGCATTTTGAATTCCTAGTCATGCCATTTGGGTTGACTAATGCTCGAGCTACGTTCCATTCTTGTAGGAACCAAGTGTTTAGTAAGTATTTAAGGAAATTTCTTTTAGTCTTCTTTGACGATATATTGATTTATTGTAAAACTTGGGAGGACACCTTAAAACATATATATGAGGTATTAGGAATACTTGAGCAGCAGTCACTATTTGCCAAGGCATCTAAATTTGAGTTTGGAATGACAAAGATTTTGTATTTAGGGCATAAGATTAGTGCCTAAGGTTTTAGTGTAGATGAGGAGAAGATTATGGCGATAGTAGTTTGGCCTCAACCTAAGACTTCATCACATTTAAGAGGATTTGTGGGATTCTATAGTTATTACAGGATATTTTTCAAAGAGTTCTCATGATTGGTTGCCCTACTAATGAACTCAACTAAGAAAGGAGCATGTTCATGGAGTGAGGAGGCACAAAGAGCTTTTGAAAAACTCAAATAGGTAATGAGGTCCTGTCTCGTACTAGCCAGCTCCGATTTCTTGCTCTCATTTGAAGTAGAATGCATTGGAGCAGTATTAATGCAAAATAAACACCCAATAGCATTTGAGAAGAATTACTCTATTTATGAGAAAGAAATGCTTGCCATCATGCATGCATGATCAAAGTTTAAACAACACTTGGTTTGTGGGAAATTTGTGGTAAAGACAAACCATAACAGTCTAAGGTTCTTCCTAAATCGATTTGAATGATAGGCAGTATAAATGGGTGAGCAAGATACAAGCTTATGATTTCAATATCAAATATGTTAAAGGAAAGAATAATATCGCAGCTGATGCCTCATTAATATCACTAACCTCAAATTGGCACAACAAAACAATCTTGTTGAAAAATTAAAACAATTTTCTAAATATTGGAATAAACAAATAGTTAGCAAACCACATGTCTGAAAAATAATGAAAACATCTGAATCTTGGAAAACCAAGCCTTTAATGATTGATGCACATATTAGCCATAGGAATATTAAATAGGTAATGGTTGACTTGGGATTAAATGTCAATATGCTTCCTAAAAGGGTATGGGAACAACTAGGAAAACCTAAATTATACAAAATCCCTTACAATATAGGCTAGTAGATGGATCATCAATAGGAAGCTAACTAGGAAAAATGTAGAAGTCAACATACTAGGGATAAAAGAAACAATAGACTTCGAGATTAAAGAACCTTTTTACACTTTCATTGCACTCCTTGGATTATAATGGTTTGTAAACTCCAATGGCATTATGGACTCCAAGTAGGAAAAGTTATCTTTCGTAGATGACGATAAGATACTTCACATAACGATAATGATGAAGATTCCAAAATATTGTACTCATTAGCAAAATTGCCTAAACAAGAGCCAATAGAACCAATTTCCGAAGGGGAAATAGATATTAATGGTAGTAATGATAGCATAGATAGTGAAGATGTCTTAAATGCTTGGCTAAGAAAGGAACCAGAGTTACAATCCCGAAAAATTAGGGACTTTAGAAATTAGTTTATGACACTTGAAACACCCAAAAACCGACCACAATTCAGCATAGATAACGCAAATCCACCGCTAATCACGCTAAACTCACTTGAACCCCATAGCCTACCTACCATCCAAAAATCACAACATATGCATCATATTTCACATGTAATTTCACATATTAAGTTACCAAAATACTCAAGTGTAGGAGATCTCAATACATATTTGGAAGAAATGGAGAGAACCTTTGATAGGGAAGAATTGAGACTACATGCATTGCGACATACATAAATTTTTAATGCCACAAACTAGTGGAATACCCATAAGAACAATATTCTACAAAGGTTCTCCAGGTGCTCAACCTGTCAGCACTGATTCCTATGGACACTCCGCCAGATGGCACCATTCACAGTCCCCAAAAGCCTTGGCTCCTGATTCCTAGGCTCTTCCCAAGTCTGAAGTGCCCACCTAGCTGAAAAGGACTCTGCCTTTAATTTCAGCCCAGTCCTGAGCAGTAGCTCCTCATTCTAGGACTTCACAATAGCATGGTCGGAAGTGCACTGATGGAAATCAGTGCTGCACCAGGCCTGCATCACAGGAATGCCCCCAAACCTCCCTCTGATCTCCAGGCTGACTCTGCTGGCATGTCCCGCCTGCCCACCCCATCAACTTGCTCTGAGAGGCACTATGCCCAGACTCCCCACAAAGGGCAAATTTACTCCCTCAATCCCATTAGGGCAATTCCCCCAATAGCCTCTGATATTATTATGGCTAATGGCATCAACCATGACTCCATTCGGTGATTAATAAGCCCAGGAAGTTGGATGCGCCCTTGAGTCATAGACTTCTGGGGCTTATTGTTTTGAATCTTGACATTTCATATTTGTTTGGAACATTTGATGTCATGGATTTCTATATTCGATGATTTTGGTATACATTTGAGTCTTTAGATCATATATCTAAGTGTGCTATTTCCTTGGGCGACTCAACTACAATTTGTGTTTATACTTATATGATCGATGTATACTTGTGTTAGTGATGAGGACTTTGATTGGGTTGACCGGGAAAATAGAGAGGTTGAGGCTATAACCATGGCAGAGGAGGAGGCTAAAGCATGAGCAAACATATCCACAACTAATGTTGGTGAGGGTGGCATGGAGTCACAAGCAAAGACAATGGTTGTAGTTGCTACATCATCTAGGACCCACCTTAGATGCCTTCATAGGAAGGATGCAAACTCCTTTGAGCTATAGACTTGTAGTTATTGTTTTGATATTTCATATTTGTTTGGAACATTTAATGTCATGGATTTCATATTCCATTAGTTTTGTATACATTTGACTAATTTTATATATCTAAGTATGCTATTTCCTTCAGCAGCGCAACTACAATTTGTGTACTTTATACTTATGTGATAGTTGTATTCTTGTGCATGTGATCAAATTTGCTTTTATTTGTGTTGTATTCAATAAAGGGTGCTTGAAACAAATTTTAAATCCTTAAAAATCTCTAAATTTCTAGGGTTTTTCAACTTTTTTTCATTTTGCCGAGTTTGCGCCGAGTCCGAGTCCCGAGTCGCCAAGTCACCGAGTCAAGTCACCCTCGCCGAGTATGAGCCGAGTCCGAGTCTCGTAACTATGGACTTCTAATAGAAACAAGGTATCAACCAGAAGAATGGGAATGCCCATCAATCCCTATTTATGATGGCAAGATCTCACTGCAAGAACATCTAAACACTTGAAGTACCACACGGAATGCTTGGAGAGAGTACGATACAAGACTATATATACAAATATTGTATTAGACGCTTACAACAGTAGCACAGACTTAGTATATCAGCCAAGAAAGGAGGACATAAACTAGAGATTGGGTAGAACTCTAGCAAGATTTCTTATGTACATTTTTCCTTTGATAAATGATAACCCAAATAGGGATATTATATTCATGCCTATGGAAGAAGATTCAACATATACCCACCAACTAATACCAGTACCACTAAAGATTGAAGGAATATGGAAATTAATAGAATGGATGGAAAGACATGATCAATATTTTGGAAGGAGGTGCTACATTACACACCAAGAGGATAATGAGGAAAAACTACAAGTGGATATAGAATTTAAACAAGGAGAAAGGGATTTAATATCACATACTGAGTCTAAGGACAAATATTACAATCAACCTCTGAAATTATGGGAAGAAAATATAGCCACTGAAGAAAACCCCAAACTAGTAAAGATAGGGAGATTATTGGGAGGAAAAAGTAGTAATACAAGTTGCAGAAATATTATCAGAATATGAAGACCTGGTTCCTTGCACTTTTACAAACCTAAAAGGGATTAAAGAGGATGCAGGTATAATGAAGATACAACTCAAGGAAGGGGCACAAGAAGAAAAGACCCTACAGACTAAATCCCAACATGAAGAAAAAAGTCAAGATAGAGGTTGACAAAATGTTGGTGGTAGGAACGATTAAACCAGTAGAGTATGCAGTGTGGATAAGTCCAATGGTAGTCCAAAATAAGAAGACGAGATATATAAGAATCTATGTTTACTTTCAAGAATTAAACAAAGCATGTATTCATGATCCATTCTTGACACCTTTTATAGAAGAAATTTTAGAATCAGTTGCTGGAAAAGCTTCAGGATGTGGCAAGTTTACCATCTACTGGAGAATTCCCACCAAATAGCTCACTACAAGATAAAAGAATACTTTTGCAGAAGTCACTATCCTATACATTGATCAAGGGAGAACTACACAAAATCAGAGGAAAAAGCAAGAAAAATCGAAGAACAAACAACAAAAAGAGAAAAAATAGAACTAGTGAAAGAAAAAGAAACAATAATGGATGTGGATCTCCTAAATAGGGGCCTGTATGGGAAAGGTATGCTTCATAAAACAACAGAGCTGTACACACAGGCGGGGAAAGAAAATAAAGCCATCATTGAAGAAGCCATGATCAAATACATGGTGGCCTCCTCTGCAACATTGGAGAATATAATAGAAAATTTTCCATAGGAATTAGCAGCATTCCTCAAGCAGAAGAGAGAAACAACAATTCAGACTGAGGAAGAGCTAAGGAGGAAAGCATTAACAGAGATCACTCCACCTCTATTTGCAGCACAACAATAAAAGCTAGAACAAATGTAGGCAATAGAACTCTGCTCTAAACAAATGTTAGACAAACTGATGCAGCAAAATCCACAGACCACACAACAAATGCAACAAGAGACCATTACAGTTACCCAAATAGCATATGTGACATTAATGGAGGAAGACAAGCAGTTCCAACAAGAACATACACCCTTTGGAGGTACCCAACAGGAAACTAGTCAATCAGAAGGGCAAGGACCACAACAAGAACCGCCCCTCTCTCCAGACTAGCCATCATTTCCACTGCAACCTCTCCAATGCATTCCATCAAAGATTTTTTGTAATAGTAGAAGTAGATTCAGCCAATGGCAACACCACAACTTCTTCAATTGCCACTTACAGGTTCATGAGTAGACCTAACCAACATACCTCCACTATAGAATTTCGAATTAGGAGATATCTTTCACAGTACAACAAGGGAAGAAATATTGAAAGAATATGTTGAGACTGTAAAGCAACTTGAAGAGGCCATAGCCACCATCCAAAATAAACTACTGCAACTACATACAAATAAAGAATTGCTGTTAGGGCAACGACTAAAACATCTAATAGAGGGGATTAGGAAAGAGATGGATAACCAAGTCGCCACTATCAAGACTTAGGTCCTAGCAAAGGTGAATGAAACCAAAATGGATGAGATAAGGAGAAAATGTGTGACAACGCAGACACAGTTAGAAACTAAGATTAACACCCTATAAAATACAATGATCAATATCAATATTCTGTATCAATTTTGCCTTCAATGGCCTACACTGACCAAAGGGATAAAGAACCAAATAGATCAAATAGAAGCATAGATATTGCAGGTAGCTGGCAGTTATAAACTAATGAAGGATGTTGACGGCACAATAAGATCACAGGTGGAAACAATGAATACTTAACTTCAACAATTGTAGAATCAAAGAGAGCTGATCAAAGTCCAAATCAAACAGCTCAGGGAGGTGTTAAGCTTAAGAATGACACATATAATTGGCTTACTTGGGGATGCAAAGAAGACAGTGCAGAAAATTCAAATCCCAACCACTGTTACATAGTCAGAGAAACACTGATTCAGACTCAGTCAAATTCAAACATTGTAGCAAGAAAAAACATGATTGGACACCACCTTCACACAGCTTAAGGTGATATACAAGAATATTCTTCCTGCAATTTAACTAGTTTGCATGTCTTGAGGACAAGACATAATTCTTAAGGGGGGGATGATGTTGGTAAAGGATAGTGCAGAGGTACAATAGTAGTAAGAATTTACCACAATTGGCCATAAAAGGATTGCAGAGGACAAGGCTGACTAGG